>JASANB010007274.1:0-16471 GCA_030248155.1 Sabatieria punctata | reverse complement strand
TCAAGAATCTTGTGCGTCTTCAGCAAAAAGGTGGAAAGTTGAACCCTCTTTGGAAAGGCCCATGCGAGGTCCTTGGAGTTTCCCCGTTTTCTCTTTTGGTGAAGGGCCCGGATGGTCGGTCAGAGAGAGTGTCCTTCGAGTTCGTTAGGAAGCCAAGGCTGAAGAACACTAACCCCATCGCTTTTTCAGAGGGGGAGTGATGAAGAATAAATGATATACTGTACGTGATTCTCATTTAGTGTATGTGTGTGTTTGTGTTTTCCTATCGTGCGGTCTTCTATTTTATTGTGTGTTCATTCTTCGCCCCTACTCTACTAGTAAAGACATTTCAGTACATACAGTATGGCTTGTCTCCTCCATCACGGCCGTGACCCATAGATGGTCGCTGACCGCGGCCACGTAAATATGCCATCCATTGACCCGACCGGGACCGTACCATCGGCTCGACCTTGGCCGTCCATACTTCCTTCATCTGGACATCCTCCTTTGTCTGAGTTGTGGCATCCTTGGTCCGGGCTAATTGGTGCTCCGTTAAGCTTGCACAGAAAAGGACACTGAAACAAAATTGGAAGGCAGTAGGCCAGCGCACAGACTCGTAGATTCTCTTAAAACATCAGGGATAAACAGCGATCCATCTATACATTCGTTGGAAGGTGGGAATGCACCTACATAACGCTCTTGGGTATGCTAGCTAATATCCTTACTACAAAATTAGTTTTGTTCCTTCCTACATGTTGAACAATTTTCTTTTCTTTAGACATGCATATTATGAATGCAAAAACCATGTGTTCGATCATAAATGTGGCACAGCTTGACTTTCTTCATACTTATAGCTAGAGCAGCCTTACCTAACAGCCGAAGGAAGGATCTAAGTGCTCCTCTCCTCAACCCTTATGTACACAGGATTGAATGTAATACCTTTTGTAAGTGGTCTTCCAGTTAACGGTGTAGCTAAAATCATCACAATACACTGAAGCAATAATTGTTTGAGAGTCATTATTATAGCTAGCAGAGTAGAATAACACAATCTAGCAAGGCTCCGTTTGCTTATATACATTATATCAGGCGTGGATGAATTGCGCCAGCACTACTAGTTTGCGTATGTACGTACGTAAATAGTTGAGTCGAGATGACTAGTTTTACAGCCGCCATCCCACAGCGGCCAGGATCAATAATGTTTATTTTAGTCTGTTCACGTGCTCTTGCTCAGGCGTGTTCAAATCTTGCATGGCATTGCTTAAAGAGAAAACAAATAACAAGAGAGTAACAGAGTCTAAGCAGTCTCTGTAAATATTCCTTATAGTGCACAATGCTAATTGAAGCATACTTCTTGTAAGTACCAAGTAAGCAGTGGTAGACATTACATCCATTGCCCAACCGATGCATAGTTAATTTAAAGGTGGAATACGAGTTTATGCGCTGTGCGATTCTGAGACTGGAGTTGTGTGCAATTTCCTTGTTGATGTCAGGCGCAGGCAAGAGATACAATGAGCTAAAGGCGGTTGTAGTGTCAGTGGATCTTTCCGCCAAAAACAAAATTGATGCACAAAAAGGAAAAATGGGCAAAAACAAGGCATTAGTTTGGTTGATTTTGCAATTTAACCATGCAGTACACCTAGAAAACAAAATTAGACTGTTTGTTTTAAGACGTGCGAGCCCTGTGATGCGCAGCTTGGCTGAAACAACGATAAACAGTTTGTTTTCGGCGCTCACAGCCCCAACGCGCACAAACGCCGAAAACAATCAGCTTAACGAGCTCAAAATGCTCATCAATGCAGGTTACGGTATCTGGAGTGGCGTAGCTGATTTTTCATACACCACCCGTTACCCCCAGCCGGAAAACTGCTGGCATTAATCTTGCTTTCCTGAGCTTTTTAAACCTCAGCCGAAGCCTGAACTTAAAGGCGTATTCATACTCGTGTAGAAAAAGATCGCCAGGTGACTTTTTGTAGAAAGACTGTCGCTCTGTGTAGATAATAATTTTAGCGTCGAAAGGACTTACCTTTTTAAACTGTATTACGCAGGGTCAATGAATCTATGGTGGCTCTTTTCCTTTCAATTTCTTGTGATTCTACTCAAGGCTGCGAATGTGTTGTGTGTGTGGTACTGTTGTTTAATACCGGATTTTTCAAATGCGTATGCGTATGCGTATGCGTATACGCATTCCAACTACAAATGCGTATGAGTTTGCGTATACGCATTGCAAAAACTAATGCGTATTTTGCGTATTGCGTATGCGTAATGCGTAATTTCAGAAACGTTCAGAAATTTCACTGAACAGCTTTTTTGGCTCTACAGTATGCTGTTTAGGTATCCAACTATATAATCCAGGTTTTTTGAGATTTACTTGTGGCTTAATGATAAATTCCAGCCATCAAAGAATTGCACTATAGTATATGTATAGTACGTATGTTTTCAACAGGCAAGAGATATGCGATTTTTCACAAAAAAAATTAGTCAAATGTTCATTTACAGAAGTCTAGTAGCATTCAGATTCAATCATAATAAGCACACACCGGAAGCACAAACAGATAGCCTGAGCATACAACACAACTGCAACAAAAAATGCTTGCCAGAAAAATCGGAGGGGGGTCGGAAAAATCGTCTCGGGGGGATGGGGGCAGACGCCCAGAACCCCCTATTACATGTATGCAACTTAGTAAAAGTTCAAATTATCTCAGAAAATGTCTGGTACCCTCACCTCACACTAAAAACATGAAGAATAACCATTTGGTAACAACTTGAACACTAAATTTTTTGCAAGAAATTCTAAAAGGCAGCTATTTTTCAAACCCAATACGCATTACGCAAAAATATGCAAACGTTTGACAGAATGCGTAATAATATTGCGTAATGAAATTCAAATGCGTATGCGTATGCGTATGCGTATACGCATTCTGAAATGCAATGCGCACTTTGCGTAATGATATGCGTAATGCGTATACGCATGCAACAGTAGTGTGTGGTGTCCTTCCCGATCATGTTGGTAATAAAAATCTTAGCAGTAGTACATGGCACAACTCACTATTGACGCATAAACAATAAAAAGTGACTTTTGCATTCTAAGCTAAAAATTAGTGATTTCTGAGCCAGTTTGTAGCACTGGAGCCACTACTAGTGTCTCGTGCGGGGTCCTTAAACTTTCTCCGGCGGTGAGGGATTGCCTTTCTGGCTGCGGTACATGTACGCCCTACAGTCCTGTAGTTGCTAGCCTCCTGTCAATTTTAGTCACATCATATTCATTTACTAATTGCACTTTGAAATTGATCATACGAGTAATTGGTAATAAACCCAAAAATCTCATCCACACTTCCGTACTGTTGATTGATATTTTCCCAGAACGTTTGCCTTCGCTCCTCCTGAAGACGTGGAGAGTTAGCTAGCAGGTCTTCTCCCACAAAACTTGGCTCTGTCAGCTGGCCCCCTGACTCTTCGTAAAGGGCAACGGCGTCTTGCACAGACGGCAGAGTGTTGGCAGGTAAAGCAAAGTTTTAGCGGCTGCTAATGAAGCTTTCCGGCACACCAGCTCCTAAACAGTCTGCACAACTGAATCAAACAGCAAACCAGGGCTGCCAGCAGCTTTTTCAAACCTACTCCTCTACTGCATACCGTACCGATACCTAGGGTAGTGAGTGGCATACATTATACTGTACAGTCTGGCACTTAACGCCCTTTATGGTAGTGGCACCATATAAGATGCCGGTGCCATTACCCCCACGTTTGGGGACTGTGGTGGTACCGGTACCATACCATATATATAAGCTTAGGCTTAGGTTCAGGCTTCGGCTGAGGTTTAAAAAGCTCAGGAATGCAAGATTAACACCAGCAGTTTTCCGGCTGGGGTAACGGGTGGTGTATGAAAAATCAGCTACGCCGCTCCAGATACCGTAACCTGCATTGATGAGCATTTTGAGCTCGGTAAGCTGATTGTTTTCGGCGTTTGTGCGCGTTGGGGCTGTGAGCGCCGAAAACAAACAGTTTATCGTTGTTTCAGCCAAGCTGCGCATCACAGAGCTCGCACGTCTTAAAATTAATTTCCGTTCCCATCTCTAATGCACTGTACTATTAGCAGTGGCTCCACTGCTAGTGTAGTCAGTGCTCATAGAGTTGCTCACGTAAATTAATTTCCGTTCCCATCTCTAGTTGTTTTGTTCTGCGTATCTGCATTGTTAAACTTTTAGTAAATTAGAAATAAAGAGAAAACTCTGAACAGAAGAGTGTCAGTGGATCTTTCCGCCAAAAACAAAATTGATGCACAAAATGGAAAAATGGGCAAAAACAAGGCATTAGTTTGGTTGATTTTGCAATTTGACCGTGCAGTACACCTAGAAAACAAAATTAGACTGTTTCTTTTAAGACGTGCGAGCTCTGTGATGCGCAGCTTGGCTGAAACAACGATAAACAGTTTGTTTTCGGCGCTCACAGCCTCAACGCGCACAAACGCCGAAAACAATCAGCTTACCGAGCTCAAACTTGCTCATCAATGCAGGTTACGGTATCTGGAGTGGCGTAGCTGATTTTTCATACACCACCCGTTACCCCCAGCCGGAAAACTGCTGGTTTTAATCTTGCTTTCCTGAGCTTATTAAACCTCAGCCGAAGCCTGAACCTAAGCCTAAGCCTAAGCTTGAACTTAAGTCTAAGCCAAAGTCTAAACCTGAGCTTCAAGCTGAAAGCTGGGTAGGGAAAATCAGGCTTGCCTCTTCCTCCTCGGAGTTTGTGGCTTACGGTAGGTGCCGCGCAATATGTTGAAATATGGCGCTGTGCTTGCTTCGTCTCCCTCTGTCCCGCCCGCCAGTCCCGCCCGAACTTTTGTGCTCTGTTTTTTGGCGCTTCACATATTCCAACCAATTCGATTCTTCACTTTAACTTAAGTCTCGTACATGGTTGCTCTCCTTAATTATCTGCGGTTTTTTGCGCTTCACAATCCTCCGACCGATACGATCGTTCTTTTCAGCTGAACTCTGGTAAGTATTTTTTCAATTATCTGTAGCCGTTGGTTCATTTTCGGAATGATAGGTGGGGTACAGAAGTTACTTTGGAGAAGTTAGAGTTGCGCGTGCTTTTTTAGCTCATCGCCCCTTGCTGTTCAAGTTTGTGGTCTGTCTGAGTTTCCATCTATTCTACTGTTTCTGTACTTCTGCACCATCTACCTTATTTGCTTTATCTTGCTGTTGCGTTGCAGTAGTTTAGCCACTTTTTTAAAAGCTCTAATGATGTTCAAACTGGCGATGCAACCATAATCCAGTATATACCGGATAATCCGGTATATTTTAGCTCAAAAACGCTGTGCGGTGTCCGGTATTTTTTACGTATTATCGGTTAAAATACCGAATAATACCGGATAATCCGGTATTTTTCAGATTTGAAGCACTATCCGGCATACATGTAACAGGTCATCCGCCGAAGGGGAAGGGTTTGGGGGTCTGGCGCCGGCCGGGGGCTCTGAGCCGAAATTTTGGGAGGGGGTTGAGCACTAAAAACCGCTCAAAAATCGGAAAATCGCTAATTTGGGCTGAAATACAGCTAAAAGTGCTGTTTTGCAAGCGATTTTGGCAATTTTTGTGTCTGAAATTGAAAAAATCCCAAAAATTTGCTCAAAAAATTACTTGCAAGAAAAATCGGAGGGGGGGGGGGTCGGAAAAATCGTCTCGGGGGGTCCCCCATCCGGGGGGTCTAGCCTAAGTCGGGTATAGGGCAAACCCCTGTTACATGTATGCTATCCGGTATCCGGGTATTTTTCTTTGCGGTTGCATCTCTGATTCAAATAGCTGCTTGCTTAAAAGCATGGCGATCGAAGCGTACACATAGCATCGCGTTCAAAGTAGCCAAGGATTACACTAATTGGTTTAAAAAATATTTGTTTACAATTTAGGCTTCTACATTTAACAATGACTGAGAACTCAGTTGATCGGTTGCTCAGCTTGACGTACAACAATGAAGAGTATCCGGTGCCCATTGAGTCAGTGATTGCCACCAACTTGGCGTTGATGCTCGGGCTCAGTCCGCTAGATGAGTCTCGCATATACTTGAGAGAGCAGTATGGTCGGATGCGCATGCATTTTCAAGTCGAGGGTCGGTTTCCATCGTTGATTCAAACAGATGAGTCCTACTTCACAATCATTGTCGCTCCACAAGCCCAAGAACAGGCCGGCGCTGGAAACAATGGGTATGTTATGTGCACTTGGAATTATTTTCCAGCAACAGTTTTTGAACTTTTATTTGTGTTACTGACAAACAGTATAAACAAAACGTTCACTGATCTGCATTCTGTGCTGAGTAGGTCTAACAGTAGCCCATTTACCTAACTGCAGTTCGACACATTTTTTCGGTTAAGTGTACGTACGTAGGTTTTAGTGTTTCCAGGTTGAAAGAGGTTAGACTTACGTGGCTAATATTTAGATTATCTAGCTTAGGTTGAATCAGGGTTTATTACCGTTTCTACGTAATGTTGAAGTGCTTCAATAAGAATTTTAGCCCTCCTCAACCGGCCTTGATGCCCGGGGTAGTAGGAGGTCCGCTGCGGCCAATTCGTCCACCACCCTTCTCTCATCTGCAACGTCGGCGCAGTAACCGGGTCAGTATGGGATTGCCGCTCACTCAAGTGCGTGACAACGACGGCTCGGAGCTTCAAAGTACCCGCTTCCTCACCATCAAAAAGATCTGTCGTGACCACCGAGGAAAACCGAAGCAGCCGGCCACTCAGCGCTACTCTATCCAGGTGTCGAGATAAGAGGCCAACGTGGCAGCCATCAATGCCAAAATTCAAGACCAGATTGGGCCGGAGTACGTCGTTTGCGACAAAGAAGGAATTCCGATCCCTGACTGCTTGGAGTTCAGAGGTACTATTTTCTGTATAACACCAGAACCATGCACGTAACATAACCGCCCCCAGTCGGCGCCAGACCCCCGCCCCTCCATGCGCCAAACGGGTAGAAGGGTTGGGGGTCTGGAGCTGAAATTCTAGGGGAGGGGTTGGGTACTAAAAACGGTTAAAACCGCAAAAATCACAATTTTGGACTAAAAATCGCAAATTAAGGCTCAAATACAGCTAAAAAGTGCTGCTTTACAGGCGATTTTAGCAATTTTACAGTCTGAATTTTTAAAAAAATTGTAAAAATTTTTAAAAAATAAAAAGGGTAGCTAGAATCCGGCTGGAAGGATTTTTCCGGAAAATCGGGCTTGTGGGAATCCCCCTTTCCCCCAACTGCATGTACAATGTATGCTTCTAATCTCACGAACCCTTCATCGGATCTTTCCCAAATTTTGCAGACTAACCAATCTTTATACGTATGGTTTATATCTTTATATATCCATCACGCACACCCATATCATCCTGCCCTTCCTTCGCTACTAGCCGGCACACATGCTGGGTGCGACGGCAGATCCAGTCGGTTCCTTTCAAGTTTGCGAACAGCCAGTGCTGTGCCTCAACTGCTGCACAATAGTGGTCTGTGCTTCCTGCGCTGCTAAGCTGGAGACCGAGCCCATCTACAACAACCAATGTCCGCTTTGTCGACACGATTGGGCAGACGGCCAGCAGACGGTGCATATGAAGGGTTGCGAAGGGGTAGACAAGCTAGCCGAGTACTTTAACACCACTACTCGTTAAACCTGTTTCCATTCTTTCTTTCATTTTGTCCCATTCATCACAGCATCTAAGTCGTAATACAGATGCGCACGTGCCGGGCCGAAAATTGGGAAAATGGCTTGAGCCGGTCTGCTGAAAATTCGGCCCGAGCGCATCTCTACGTAAATCATACTGTCATAATTCAGCAATTTTTGTAGCATCCTCGGTATTGCGTGTTACGAACGGGTTGTAAAACGTATCTGGTAAAGTTGTTATCTTATTTCTATTCAATTTTTCCTTTAGTACACCTTTATAAACTGTATTACGCAGTGTCAGTGAATCTGTGGTGGCTTTTTTCCTTTCAATTTCTTGTCATTCTACTCAAGGCTACGAATGTGTTGTGCGTGTGGTGTCCTTCCCGATCCTGTTGGTAATAAAAATCTTAGCAGTAGAACATGGCACAGCTCACTATTGACGCATGAACAATAAAAAGTGAATTTTGCATTCTAAGCTAAAAATTAGTGATTTCTGAGCCAGTTTGTAGCACTGGAGCCACTACTACGTAGTGTTTCGTGCAGGGACCTTAAACTTTCTCCGGCGGTGAGGGATTGGCCTTTCTAGCTGCGGTACATGTACGCCCTACAGTCCTGTAGTTGCTAGCCTCCTGTCAATTTTAGTCACATCATATTCATTTACTCATTCTGTGCTAGCCGATTTGTGAATTCAATAATTGCACTTTGAAATTGATCATACGAGTAATTGGTAATAAACCCAAAAATCTCATCCACACTTCCGTACTGTTGATTGATATTTTCCCAGAACGTTTGCCTTCGCTCCTCCTGAAGACGTGGAGAGTTAGCTAGCAGGTCTTCTCCCACAAAACTTGGCTCTGTCAGCTGGCCCCCTGACTCTTCGTAAAGGGCAACGGCATCTTGCACAGACGGCAGAGTGTTGGCAGGTAAAGCAAAGTTTTGGCGGCTGCTAATGAAGCTTTCCGGCACACCAGCTCCTAAACAGTCTGCACAACTGAATCAAACAGCAAACCAGGGCTGCCAGCAGCTCTTTCAAACCTACTCCTCTACTGCATACCGTACCGATACCTAGGGTAGTGGCATACATTATACAGTCAGGCACTTAACGCCCTTTATGGTAGTGGCACCATATAAGGTCCCGGTGCCATACACGGTACCCCCACGTTTGGGGACTGTGGTAGTACCGGTACCATATGGTGACCATACATGTAACAGCTCCGGGCCGACCTGGGCGAGGGTAAAAATATGCCTGGATTAGGTATAAATTAGCTCAGAATAGCTTATTTTAAGTTATTTTTAATGAAAAATAAGCCAAAAACATTGATTTTAGCCAGAAATAGGACTTTTTTTGGCTTACCACCCCCTCAGGTGCTCATACCCTTCAGGAATTGAAAATTCTACGCCCCCCTCAGCCGAAATGCTAGTAGCGAAATGTCTGTAGCCTACCTTCGAATTGGTAACTGTACCGGTACCATACATGGTACGACCATTACAGGCCCGAACGCGCGGTACCATATATGGTGCCACCACCCTAAGTATCGGTACCATATATCATACACGGCGCTACATAAGTGCCAGACAAAACATAACAATTCAGGAAAAATAATAAGCCAAGTAGAAACGGTCAAAACTTTCTGAAAATATGATAAACATGAATAATTTGACCCAATCCTAGCATACATGTAGGCTTGCATGGTAGGAGTGCCTAGAATGAGTATTTTAATTTAAATGCAGAGACTGACGTGATATGGTACAAAAATTGTGCAAAAAACTAAAAATTTCATTTGTGTAACTGATTGCAAAACCATTACTTCACCCTACCAAAATCTAAAAACGCTAACAAATCCCCCTACCTGAAAAATTCCCACCTACTTACCAACAATTAAAACCCCTATAGTTTGGGAACACCCATACATGGGCCGGAAAAATCCGGATGGGGGGTAGGGGGTTGGAGACCTCGGGGGGGGGGGGGGGGGCCTAAAAAGGAAAAAAACGCCTATTTTGCCTTAAATAAGCGAAAATTTCCTCCCTCCGGGAGGGGGGCTGGGTGGGGGAGGGAGGGGTATGGCCGGCCGAGGGGGAGGGGTATACCCCCTTACCCCCCGGCCCATGTATGGGAACACCCCTAATTGACAACCTTTTTGCAAACGAAATGTTGCGTACTTGGAATCGGGTGGCTATTCCAAGAAGCGATCATCTTTGAGAGGCCAACCCGAGCCACAGCCATTGACACTTGACTGATCGCAAACAGGTGGGTTGGGTCGGATTTATCAACCAATCCTTTCTCTTCCAGATCACGCAGCGCATGACCTATGGGAAAGCCAACGCGTGGATTAACTTCACCCCACAACCGTTCAACTCTGTTGTTCTAAAACATTACTAGCGGTAAAAACGACACGCATTCTTTGGAAACACAAACCTCTGTTGAGGTCAGCTGCTTGTAAGGAGGGCGCTGGGAGACCTGACCATCCTGCTGAATGCGCAAATTGCTCAAATAATCTTGAACAAACTCGACCAAGTAGAATTCGCGTCCGTGGTCACAAATGACACAGTCCCATAACCCGTAATCAGTCACTGCTTGCCGAAACACTTCCTCATAGATGGTTAAATTGTTTTTGCGCGGCATCACCGAAGCTGCAGGCACGAAGGCGGACAGGCCGTCAACAGCAATCACAAAGACCACACCGAACTCAACCAACTTCTCGTTCTGGTCCATATGTAAATTGTAACCAAAATACGGGGCGTGGTACGATCGAGGATTTAACTGATTTTGCGTGCCGCGACACCGATTTCGATGAAAATACGGATTGACGCGTCGAAGGCTATGGCCAATCCGGTGCTCCGATGCAGATACACCTTGCGAAGCGAGAAATCCTTTCATCATTTTGCGACCGTACGTGTGGCCAACCTCTGTTGACGCAGAGGCAACCATTCCATCCAAATCGGCATCGGAAGGGCTGTCAAGGCGCTGGTTTAGGCCGTTGGCACCTAGAAAACGTTCCACATTCCGCTTTGACAGGCCCTTTTTGTCAGGAAACTGCTCCTGCAGACAAATCGCCAAATCTGCCACGGTCTGACACTCATTCTCTAACAGCTCACGCACTAAATCAACAGAAAGCCACGACAACCCAGACATAGCCAGCACAAAAATATAAATAAATTTAAAAAGAATATTAAATTTGCTCGCATATTCCAAGAGGAGCCCATTCCCCCCACCGCCAACTTGCCTGACTTAAAACTTGCTTTTAAGCTTAAAGCTCAGGTTTAGACTTTGGCTTAGACTTAAGTTCAAGCTTAGGCTTAGGCTTAGGTTCAGGCTTCGGCTGAGGTTTAATAAGCTCAGGAAAGCAAGATTAAAACCAGCAGTTTTCCGGCTGGGGGTAACGGGTGGTGTATGAAAAATCAGCTACGCCACTCCAGATACCGTAACCTGCATTGATGAGCAAGTTTGAGCTCGGTAAGCTGATTGTTTTCGGCGTTTGTGCGCGTTGAGGCTGTGAGCGCCGAAAACAAACTGTTTATCGTTGTTTCAGCCAAGCTGCGCATCACAGAGCTCGCACGTCTTAAAAGAAACAGTCTAATTTTGTTTTCTAGGTGTACTGCACGGTCAAATTGCAAAATCAACCAAACTAATGCCTTGTTTTTGCCCATTTTTCCATTTTGTGCATCAATTTTGTTTTTGGCGGAAAGATCCACTGACAGAAGAGCTCTGACATGGTATACAGTCGCAAAATATGCAGAATTTATCGCTTAAAAGCTAACTGTTTAGTTATTTAAACTATTTGGTATTATTTGGTATAAAAAATACCAAATACCAAATAATACCAAATACCTAGAAAATACCAAATAATGCCGAATAATACCAAATAATACCGGATACCATTTGCATCCCCAATTAAAACCAGCAGTTTTCCGGCTGGGGGTAACGGGTGGTATATGAAAAATCAGCTACGCCACTCCAGATACCGTAACCTGCATTGATGAGCAGTTTGAGCTCGGTAAGCTGATTGTTTTCGGCGTTTGTGCGCGTTGGGGCTGCGAGCGCCGAAAACAAACTGTTTATCGTTGTTTCAGCCAAGCTGCGCATCACAGAGCTCGCACGTCTTAAAACAAGCAGTCTAATTTTGTTTTCTAGGTGTACTGCATGGTTAAATTGGAAAATCAACCAAACTAATGCCTTGTTTTTGCCCATTTTTCCATTTTGTGCATCAATTTTGTTTTTGGCGGAAAGATCCACTGACAGGTATGCCTTGGCATCACTCCGCAAGAAATTTTCGAACATATTGGAAACAAAGGGGTCAGTACGAGATCCTTGCAGCGATTGCTACCATATTTCCGCCAAATGTTTCGCTATTAGCTTATAGCTATTAGCACTGCAGCAGCGGCTGTTTTTAAGCAGGGATGTGAGGTGTGTTTTTTCCGGCGTTTTTTCAGGCAACTTTTATTATTGTATTTTTGTTGTTTTAAAATCAAATTACTACTCTTGTGCAGACCCGCCCTTTTTGAACTGCCGCCGACCCCTTGACAACGCAGGGCGCGCTGCGAGAACCGGCTCCTACGGCAAACACGAGACAGGGCGTGGTTTGGCAGCCGATCGCCGAGCTCCTCGCGGTTCTTCCGACCAATCAGGAGCGGGCCGAGAAGAACGAAGGCTGGTGATTGGCTGATATTTTGAGTGATGTCTTTCTAGAACATTCTACGTCTGTCTGGCGGGCCCTAAGTCTGCCTGGTTTAGTGACTTTGGCTGTTTTGTATGTCTAGTGGCTGGTTGCGTGTTAAAGTCAACCGTAGAAAAGCTGCTCTCCTACAGACGATAAGGCTTCGACGTCTCCTGAAGTGAACCGTCTCAGCCTTCCTAACTGCCTGCAGTACAGTTTCGCCGCGTTCTGCTCCAATTGCCTCAGTGTGGCTTGGGTAGCGCTCGGGTCGTCTCCTCCTCCGTCCGGCTCACCAATAACGCGATTATTGGACGGTTAAAGAGCGTCGTCAGCAGCCATCGTCAACCCGGTTTTCCTTTCCATTTTCTACTATCTACTTTCTTTAACTGTGCAACAACGTGTCTTTCTTGCCTTCCTGCCGTGTTTTGCTATCGGTCGGCCTTGTTTTACTATCGGTACCAGTTTTACTACAAATCAGCGCTACCACCAAAACTATCAATTTTCTTCCTCTTCCACCGTTTCCTCTGTCTAACCAAAGCGCCATTCGGCGCCCGCGAAGCGCGACCGTGCGGTGAAAAAATTGCTCTGTATAAAACAAAGATTTTCTTATGTTTCTCCAACCTTTTTTAACCTGATTTGTGTTTGGGACTGATTTTTGGATTTCTCGGCATCATTTCTATGGCTTATTTGTTTGGCAGTTTGTCTCCTAAGAAAACTTCTCCTTCTCCGTCTGTTGGCAGTGTGCCAACGAAGAAGTCGGACGACTCCGACCTGTGTGTGAAGTGTGAGACGACTGTGGAGGATGGAGAGACATTCAAATGTGCTTACTGTGACCGCTCTATCTGCTTAGACTGTGTGACCGATGGAGCCAAGCAAGGCTGCCAGTCAAGATCGGACAAAAAAATCCTCTCTGCTGTCCTAAGTCTGCCGTCGATTCAAATCCACTGCGGCAAATGCGCCTTCCCATCTTATGCTGAGCTGATCGCCAAGGTGTCGTCTCTTGAAAAACAATTAGTCGACTTTAATCAACGCTCCTCCTCCGTCCCGTCATCGACCGGTTCTCCTGTGTTGACGGAGGAGTTTCTCGACCGTCTCATTACCCGTGCGGTGTCGGCAGCCGTTGAAGTAGCCACCAGAACTGCGGCAGATGTGGCAAGAGAGACTCTCGAGAAACAGTCCAAGAAGCACAACCTGGTAGTGGTCGGGTGGCCAGAAAAGGAGTCAAGTGATGACAGGCAGGCTGCGGCGGACCTGGCCAAAGTGAACAGCTACTGCGACAAGCTGGCGATCCCGGTGGACAAAGTGAGTGCGGTGTTTCGTGACGGTCGGCCTCAATCTCAGGGTCGTATTCTGAAAGTGTGCTTCACGGAGCACGCTCTGCGCTACCGCCACACTTTTCTTACTGGAGCTGGCGGACTGATGCGAGAAGATGGCGTAGAAGACTTATATAAATGATTTGGAAAGTGTACTCCAATTTTCCAATATTAAGCTGTATGCTGATGATGCTAAGTTATATTTCTCGGTCCCTAAAGGGGTTGTAAATGAACGTCTCAGGACGGATTTAGGGCACGTGTTCGAGTGGGCGACAAAAATGCAACTCTCAGTGGCTATTGAAAAATGTTCTGTTGTTCACTTAGGTTATGGAAACGCCCAAACCGAGTATTTAGTCAATGGTAACCCTCTGCCTGCTGTTTCTAGTATTGTTGATTTAGGAGTTACTTTATCTAACGATTTAAAATTTTCCCTCCATTGTCGTAAAGTTACAACTACGGGGTTTCAAACCGTAAACCTAATCTTCCGTGCTTTTCACAGTCGAAACCAGGACCTCCTTTTAAAATTATACAAAACTTTCGTGAGACCAAAGCTGGAATACGCGACTGAAGTCTGGAATCCAAATTTGCTCAAAGATATAGATTTGATAGAAAGAGTTCAGCGTCTGTTTACTCGTCGATTGCCAGGTATGCAAAATCTTTCTTATTATGAGCGTCTGAGGGTCTTAAACCTTCAGTCCTTGGAAGAACGTCGCTTGATCCGCGATCTGGTTATGGTCTACAAGATTCTCGAGGGACTTGTGGAGCTGCCAAGGCAATTGTTATTTGAGTATGCTAATGTACGAAGCACTCGTGGTCACAACCGTAAATTATTTGTTCAACGGTCAAGACTAGACATAAGGAAGTTTTTCTTTTCAAATCGGGTTGTTCCCTTATGGAATAGCTTACCAGCCGAAATAGTTAATGCAGCCACGGTTTCGCGCTTCAGAAAATTAATTCAGCATTTAGATTTTTCTGAGTACTTGCGGGGAAGGGCACTCGTCGGACAAACGGCCACGCCCTCCCCTTGATCTGAGTTGCTTGTTATTCTGTTGGACGTGTATTAAACATTAAACATTAAACATTAAAGCCATGGAACCAACGGAAAAGTGTCGGGTTAGGAGAGAATTGGAGGTGTGCCACCGAGATTGGTTTTAAATCGCTGTTCTTTGTTCAAAGGATGGAGTGCGAACAACAATTTTCGGTGGGAAGAGGAGCAGGAATGCCATCGCCTGCTACTACTACGATGCCGCCATCTCCAGGACCGGGGCGAGGACTGATGCCGCCGCCGGCAACTACTACATCTCCAGGACCGGGGCGAGGACAAATGCCGCCGCCGGCAGCTACTACACCTCCAGGACCGGGGCGAGGACAAATGCCGCCGCCGGCAGCTACTACACCCAGACCCGGCCGAAGCGCTTCCTGTAGCGCGCCGGGAGAGACGACGTCTCGTCTACAACACCAGCAGCAACTCACTGAGTCGGGACCGGGGCGAGGACCCATGCCGCCACCGGTCGCTCCTACTACTACTGCATCAGGACGAGCCGGCGCTACTCGTAATGCGCCGCCAACGATGTCTCGACCACTACTATATCAGCCAACTGGTGAGCAACAACCTACTCTATTCTACTCCAATGTCGACGGAGGTTTGGCTATTCGAGCCATACCCGACAGACGTGCGGGGTCAACTGCTGTGGACTACATACCCCGCCGAGTCTACGCGTCAGATTCTGCGCCACTACATTCCAATGATGAGGAAGGTCTGGCTATTCGAGCCATACCTGACCGATGCGCGGGGTCCACTGCTGCAGACTACATACCCCGCCAAGTCTACGCGTCAGATTCTACACTACTATGCTCCAACGATGAGGAAGGTTTGGCTATTCAAGCCATACCCGGCCGACGTCTGGGGTCCACTGTTGTGGATGACGTTCCCCAACGACGTGCCAGCACCACTACAGCTACTACTGCTCAGCCTCATCAGCGTTCGGGGTCCACTGTTGTGGAAGACGTTCCCCGATTAACTACCGCATCGGAAACTACGCCGCCACGCTCTACTGCAGTAAGGGGCCGTTCATAAACGACGTCGTTCCAAAATCCCGATTTTTCGGACCCCCCCTCCCCCCAAAATCGCCTTGCGTCGTTTCTTGGGACCCCCCCCCCCCTATGGCGACATCGTTTTCGGTTTACCCCCCCCCGATAAAAGGGCAGTACATACAGTACTTTTTTTTTGTTCCCATCCGCCGCCATAATCAGAAAAACCCCCCACAACCCCCCTACGAGATTGTTCTTTTTGAGGCAGCAGTTGACATAATCATCATAAATAAAAAATATTATTATAGTAGAACCCTATAAATTATATAAAAACGGCGTCTTTTTTTGCTCCCCCCCCCCCTCCTTCGTCCGCCGTCTATCGCCGCCCTTCCGCCCCCCCCCTCCCCCCCTGGACCCCGCCGTTTATCCGCCCCCTAAGAGGGAGAGCTGCGTCGGTCAAATCGGACCGGCAGGTAAGCTCTACTCAGATGAGGAACGATTTGCGTCGGTCGGCTAGCAGAGAGGAGGACGAGCGTCGGCTGGTAAGGCCGAATTATTTGCCACTTATTCGGGGTCCAGCGTCAGTGTGGCCGACAACTGCTTCATCCCAGCGGCCACTACAAATTCAACCACCTGCCACTGCGCCGCCGCCGCCACTGCCACCGTACGTACAGTGGCCGCCTTTGGCTACAACCGTAGATGTGACGCAGCCGCCACCGCCGCCGCCGTCGTCATTAGTAACGGTCTCCTACCAGCCTCAGATGTGGACGTTGGAGGCGTGGGAAGGTCCGGCGAGCTTCGGCCGTACCAGCGCAGACTTCCCAGTACCTGTACAACTACCTGTCGGGGTTAGTTTGCCGGTATGTA
>JASANB010007273.1:0-35980 GCA_030248155.1 Sabatieria punctata | reverse complement strand
TGTTTCTGCTGCTATCAAATTTTTCCCTGACCAGACACCAAATTCCCTGACTTTTCCCTGATTCCCTGACTTTCCAGTACTGTTGGCAAGTCCGACTTGAACCTGGACTTATTAATAGGTTTTTAACCTGAAATCTGTGGACTTGAACCTGAACCTGAACCTATTTTATTTCAGCCGGACTTGAACCTGTTTCGTTTTACTGGACTCACTCAATAGGTTCAAAATTTGAGTGAAAATTTAGGCAAAATTTGTCAAATTTTCGGTTGGATTACAGAATATTTTCATGATTTCTTGTTTTTACACCGATTTTTCAAACTGAATATGCGAGAAAACGAAACTACTGCCCCATAAAATGTGGTTTTCGTCTTTCATTACTAGTAGACAGGCTTAAATAGCTCAGAAAAAGTTGCGATCAGTGCAAAATTTCAACAATTCTTGAAATTATCAGTGGACTTGAACCTGAACCTATTGTCCAGGTTTTTTAGATGGTGGACTTGAACCTGGACTTGAACCTGAAATTTCGATGTTGGACTTGACTTGAACCTGAACTTATTTTTTTAACCCCGGACTTTCCAACACTACTTTCCAGGTACCGCACGAACCCTGATCTAGGCCTACTTTTACCCCCCTCAGCCCACCACAGGGAGATGACCAACGCTAGTGAAACTTTCTACTTATTCCATACACAGCATACATGTAACAGGTCATCCGCCGATGGGGGGAGGGGGGTTGGTGGGGGTCTGGCGCCGGCCGGGGGGTCTGAGCTAAAATTTTGGGAGGGGGTAGGGCACTAAAAAACGCTCAAAAAATCGCAATTTTTGGGCTAAAAGTCGCCAAAAATCGCTAATTTGGGCTGAAATACAGCTAAAAAGTGCTGTTTTGCAGGCGATTTTGGCAATTTTTGTGTCTGAAATTGTACAAAAATTGCAAAAATTTGCTCAAAAATTTACTTGCCAGAAAAATCGGAGCGGGGGGGGCGGCGAAATCGTCTCGGGGGGGGGGGGGTCCTATCTGGGGGGTCTGGCATACATGTACTAGGGGGGTTTGGGGGGTTACCCCCCTCACCCCCGAGGAGGTAAAGGACCCCCCCCCCGACCAAAAAATACAAGTGGTGGTAGTGGCTCCAGTATTAACAAACTGGGTCAGAAATCACTAATTTTTAGCCTAAAATTCACTTGAAAAGCCTTTGGAAACGGAATTTGGCGTTTCCACTGCTGATATTTAAGAAAAATCGGTGTTTTTGGAAGCTCTTTTTGTCATTTTTTGCTTGTTTAAAACGCTATTTGGCAGCTTAAAATAGCGATTTTTAGCGTCCTTACTGAAAAAAAACGTGCTAAAAACGCATTTCTAGGCGTTTTGGAGCTTTTTGAAATTTGGGACCCCCCACCTGAGCGAAACCCCCCCCTCGACCCCCACCTGAGGAAAACCCCCCTACCCCCCTCCCCCCAGGTCGGCCCGGAGCTGTTACATGTATGGGGTCTGGCCTAAGTCGGGAAGGGGCAGAAGACCCCCCAGACCCCCTGTTACATGTATGATACACAGTACAGTCAGAAACTATGGTACTGGCACCATATGGCACCTCTACCCATGACCTGAGGCTGCCTAAGTCGGGTGACCCCTTGTCACATGCATACCTACTACAATACAAGAAGAAATCACCAGTTAAACAGCAGACGACAGCATATGGCGCGTAGCCAAAGTGAAGCGGCAGCGCCTTCAAGTCGGCCAGTCGGGCATCGAACACCTCGCCACTGTCCACCGCAAAAACAGGCACGGTTTCAGTATCGGTCAAGGAAATAATCTGCAAAAGAAAGTCTCCTTGACACCTCAATCTGAAAACGCAAGGAGCTACCTCGGCTCTGACCCAGGGCTGGTCGGAGGCCGGATCACGGGCGGCGCAGGCGAGACCCTCTTCTGGCTGTTGCACCGACAACAGAAACGGATACTCATCCACAAATTGGTTAAGAATAGTCTGTTCAGATCGCACTGTAAGAGTAAAGCGTAGTAGACGCACATAGCACGGAAATTGAGTAAAAGGCTCACCAGTGGCTAGGTTGCTGGTGAAAAGCAGAGTGAAGTCTGACGGCGAGGCCCAACTGCCCATCCTGCACGCTTCCGAGGTGCCCGTAAAGTCCTGCTGCGGCTCGTAACTGTCTATGTACTGCTGCGCTGCTGCCATCTTCTTCCCAACAACCCTAATCGATCTACCTGCAAGATTTACCTTATAACAAAGCAAACAACGTTACAAATATAAATTATTTTTGTGAAAAACAAGGCTATTTTTTATTGTGATCTGTTTTGTCTACCTACTAGTAAGTAGTACTGTCTGTTTGTTTATTTAAAGATTTGAATCTGAACCGACAATATATTGAATTTATTTTGAATTATGTCTATTGTAAATATTAACTGTATTTTGGTTGGACAGATTTGCTTCACTTCAAGTTAGTGAAATGCTATACAAAAATACGTTGATTCTATTCAAAAGCAAGATTGCAGGTTTCTCAGCATTTTACAAGTACTTGTAATATCACATTTTCCATTCCTAGGAAGCCAAAAAACTGCCATAAAGGACACTGCCGGATATAGCCGGCCTACCCAGCGCCAAAGGTTTTTATTGTGGACCTGGACAGACTCTTTTTTAGTAGCTATTTACAGCCGTGGGCGCCTGGGCTTAGTAAAAAGTATTCTTACCGATTTATGACGGTTCCACTCTGCAATGGCAGCAACTTCCGGAATAGGTTTGATAGTTTGAGTTAGTGAGACGAGACAGAGCGACGATTTGAAGTTGCTTTATGCGCTTCGCTTGCTCGTGCCAGATTCCATTCCAGAGCACAACAAGACCGGCAAATCCTAATCTGCACGAGCGATGCGAGCAGTGCGAGCGTGCGAGCCGTACCATACCGTCGTAACCATAGCAGCGCCGCAACGCTCCGAACTTGCGCCAAATTCAAACCGCTCCAGTACTGGCACACCGCTTCAAGTCTCCAGGCCTACCATTCACTTTGTCCAGATCATGCACGACTTCGACTTCGAAATCTTGAACCCCAATTTTTTTCGTTCCGTAATTTTTTGTTCCTTGTACTTTTCGTGGTGCTTTTCTTGCCCCCTCAAAATTTGAATCCCTTAAACTTTTCACCCACAAATTTCTTTTCCTTTGAAATTTGCGTTCTGAAATTTTTTGGGGTGCATTGTCTTTCTAGGCGGTAAAAATTTCAGAGTGGTTGAAATTCTAGAGTGGGACAAATAAAGCACCTCCAAAATACAGCGAGCAAAAAATTTCGATCCGAAAAAAATTAGGAGGTAAGAATTTTAGGCAGGGGAAAATAAAATCCTGAAAAATATAGGGTGCAAATTTTAAGGGGGTGCACGTTTTAGGAGGCAATTAAAGCGATCCGCAACCGAATCGGCCGGTCGATTTTGGATGATGCATCGGCTTAGCAAGTCGGAGTTGGCCAGAACATGTGTGAGTGAAAGCCCAAACTGTATCGAAGAAGTACCGCAGCTACAAGAGTTCAAATCGTTGCAAACTGTAGGAAAATCGTCAGTTAACTGACTTTCATAGCCGAAGCGGCCGATTCTCTGGATAGTATTTCGGAATTACGAATGGGAGTTTACCAAACGAGGTGTGAGTGTTAGCACAAAAGCACATTAAATAACTATCATACCTTGAAGATTTGAAATGAAAGAAAGCAAGAAAGAAGAAATTTTACTTCCCGGACAATGTACGTACAGTACGTACAGACAGTACCACAATAAGCTCTACAGTGAATGACAAGGGACGAAGGACTGAGTTAGCTCTAGGCTATTTTATAACTCAGCCCTATCGGTTAGTAAAACGCGATAAATCTATGAGACTGACTGCCTCTTTAAATGGTTTCAATCTGAAGGAAAATCGTCAGTTTCACTGATTTCCACAACTAATTGATCGGCCGATTCTTCAGATAGGACTTCGCTGAAGATCAGTGGTGCGCGAACTGCGAGTAGCGGCTACATGATCAAAGTGACGAACGATTTGGGAGCCTATGAGTAGCAGGCAGGCCTGAATCGGACTTGAAGCAGGGTGCCAGTGCTTAAGCGATTTTATTTTGGCGCTCGCCCGGAGCGTTGAGGCGCCGCTTTGGTTACGGTGTGGTGCGGCTCGTACGCTCGCATTGCTCGTGCAGATTAGGGTTGGCCAGCTGGGGGGGTGGGTCGGTTATTTTATGTGTGGGGGGAATCAGGGAAGGTCAGAAATGGGGTAATATCGAATCGGCGCAAAGGTAATCGGCGCAAAGCGCAAATTTACGGTAGCGCTAATGCGGGAAAAACTTTACATGTGCGTTCAGTAACCCCATTTACATTGGAGGAAGCCCATTCCCCCACCCGCCGACCATCCTAACTTTATTAATATAGCCTTGATTTTAGCTTAGACCTAGGTTCAATCAAGAATACATAATAAAGGAGCAAGAATGATCCACTCAACGGCCGGCCGGCCTACCATGCGGTGCGCCAATATTTCAGGACTGGTTGCGAACGTTCGCAACCCCTCCTGAAATTTCAGGACTGGTTGCGAAATTCCCAACCTGTCCTGAAAAAAGGCAAGCAGCTTATGACAGGCCAACATGATTTCAGAGAAATCATGCGCCGGCCAAAAATTTTCGGATTTGTGAGCTAATTAATGATTAGAAATACCTAATAAGTGTACCTTTTCTTGTGTATTCTTGGCCGTAACGTAACAGCAAAAAGAGATTAATAAAGTCTGTCCGTGGTTAGGTGAATAGGTAGGGGTGGTGCTTAGTTAGGCCACCCGTAAATCAGAAAATGGCCCTGCGGCCGTCCGCTTCTACTGACGTCACTTATTGGGCTGCGCGGTGCAGCCAAGCGCTCTGGCGGGCGGCCAATAGTACTGTATGAGTACCGGTAATTTACAGCCTAACTGACTGTAAAGTAATCCGATGATTGGGAACACACACCTTCAGAATAATAAGCTCTTAAACGAAGTCACTTCCCTTCACTTCAACGTAACTGAGCGGCGGGGCGGTACATGTATCTTAGCATTACGGTTGGCGTGATTGGTCACTTTGTTAGACAAATTCGTCAAGCTTGGTGCAAAAGTTCACGCTCATGCTGATTTTATGACCCGAAAACTCAGGTCGGTCAGGAGGGTGAATTCAATTTTTTTCGGTAATTCAAAGAGCCTCCACGCCACGCCCAAGTGGCAACAGAAATAAGTCAATTCAAAGAGTACGGCTTCGAAACTTGCAGGAATTATTGGTGTTGCTATTGGACTTAACATACTGAGGGGACAGTCCAGTAGCTCAAAGGGAACTAAAATAGGGAAATTTCAAATCGCGGGCAGGCCGCGGCTGGCCGCTTGGTCATTTTCTGATTTACGGGCGGCATAACTTACCAACATCCCTACCTACATAGTACAATCTAACCACGGATGGACTTTAATCCTCTGTTTTTGCGGTTACGGTTAAGAATAAACAAGCAAATAGGAGAAAAATCAGGAGGACACGCACGCGTGCAAACTCTGCCTCTGTTGCCTCTGCCTGCACCAACTGAGAACTGCGGTAGGACGCACAAAGACACACGACAGACGACATAGACTTCACCTGGCCCGTAGCCTACTACACCAAGAATGCGCCGCTTATTAAGTATTTCTAATCATTAATTAGCTCACAAATCCGAAAATTTTTGGCCGGCGCATGATTTCTCTGAAATCATGTTGGCCTGTCATAAGCTGCTTGCTTTTTTTCAGGACAGGTTGGGAATTTCGCAACCAGTCCTGAAATTTCAGGAGGGGTTGCGAACGTTCGCAACCAGTCCTGAAATATTGGCGCAGCGCATGGTAGGCCGGCCGGCCGTTGAGTGGAGCATTCTTGCTCCTTTATTATGTATTCTTGGTTCAATCTTAGCTTTTCACGTTAAAAATGGTTATTTCGCGGGTGGAGGAATGGTCCGGGAATCATTTACATTAAAACCTTGAACTGGTTAGTAGTCTTTCAAACCATTTTTCATGTACGGCTCTGCCTTATTAATCCGGGCAATTTGGTGGTACCGCCTGAATTTGCTAAGATTCGCAAAGTTCCGGATTAACGAATCAAACCTAACACTGTTTTTCGTGTTCTTGGACAGCAGACAGAACTTAGTAGAATTTTTATAAAAACACAACACAAGCCAGTTAGGTGAATATCAAAACAAAACAATGATCAGGGAAGTGAATGTCACAAAAGAACGCATACAATATCAGAAGCTGTGCGCCTTGTCAATACCTTTAAATCGCACTTTTTTATTAGTTGCACATGAAATTCTATTTTTCTATAGTATATAGTACCGCCTCATGCAGTCTCTAGAATAGCAAAATAACACATTCTGAGTCAACAGAAAATATAATTAAAATTCCAAACAACGCCTGGATTTTGTTCTGTTTAACAAAATCGGGATTACCTATCACGTTACTTACCATACCTGAACTTTGCCAAATTTCTAAGTTGGAACCGCAAATCTTGTCCGGATTAACGAGACACAACTCGATTTCTGTTTGCTCAAGTGCTTTCTTTATGTTCAGAAAGTCAACGAAATTTTAATGAATTAGAATGAGTGCGTACTACTGTAATGCATACAAAATAACGCAACACCGAGAAGTTCAGAAGTATCCGACCGGCGTGACGTACATGTACAGTAGTAATAGAAAATTGGCAAAAGATAGTACTGTAGTAATACAGTATGGATATGCCTAGGTGTCTACAGCGTATCAGACACACTTTGTCCACTGTTTGTTGTGGGACAGATGAAAACTGTCTCTTCCGAGCTGTTCTATCAGGTACAAGCGGTGCTCTTCTTGCAGGGTCAAGGTGGGATCTGTTGGCAGCAGGTCATAGGATAATAATGAAAAATGGTCCTGAGACAATCATGCAACGACAAATTGAGAAGGACAGCATAATTTAAATTGCGCGGGCTACAGTATCTTAGATGTTCACGCAACGACTGAAAAATTTGCGCCACTTTGCGCTTTGCGCCGATTACCTTGCGCCGGACGGACATAAATCGCCTACCAAAAATTCGGAAATTTGGAAAGCTGCAAAAATGTGTAATACGGAAAATGGAAACGTCGCCCCAACGAAGTGGAAAACAAGAAAATATGCACAAGAAGAAGGCGGACCATCGTCACCAGATGCATATAATTTACATATCGGAACCATCAACAGTTCGTCGCAGTTTGCTACTTTGCTGTCCACTTTCTACGAAGTATGGCTGAAGGTCGCCGTGCCTTTGCATCTGTGGTAGGTTGCTCTCATTGCTCAGCGTACAATGAGCTGCGTGCGACTTTATAGGACCGGTCAAGTGATGCTGTCCGTGATGCTCTTGAAGGCTGAAAATGAAAACCTGCGATCTCTGCGAGAGCTGCAAGATGAAGTTAATCGGATTACGGGTGTGCGTCCGGCTATTTCGTTGTAGCTTTTAGAAATAATGGTCGTATGCATGTTTATTGAATGAGTTTATAGAGTTTTCTGTTTTGTGGCGTTGAACGCATGTACGCAGCTAGCTGATATAGTGATAAAGAACCGGGCTGTTTCCATGTTAGAATAAATCTGTCACATTGGACGAAGAAAAACCGGTCCGTTGCAATCACATGATAATATGGGTTGGGCCTACAGATTTGAGGTTGCTGCCTTATTTTCGGTGGGCCCAGAAGGAAAAAGGTCTGCGTCAGGTCAGGCTCGGAATTCTTTGTTTTATGCTAGGTAATGGTTTCATTTGAATGCAGTGTTGTTGCTACTAATTTTGCTTAGCTAATATAGAATTTCGATTACATGTATGTACTGTAGGTATGCGTGTGAAGTGTGACCTCAACAAAGAATTCTATTTGCATTATTCAAATTTATAGAGTGAAGAAACACAAACCCAAAAAGTTAGTGTTTAAAGTCAACTTTCATGCCCATCTTTGTTGCCTTCGAGCGAATTCATTTTGGCCCTTTGCTAATTAATCGAGTTTACCGATTCCTTACTTTACTCGTACATACTTACCGAGTTTCAAAAAATCAAGGTTTACTTACTGCGAATACTTACTGAACTTAAAAAAAATTTGAGCTAGGCACAACACTGGTTGAACGGAATAACAAGACTTTGTATGGATTCGGTTCAAACAATTTCTTCTTTTCAATTAGGGCTGAGTATTTCTTTTCCTTACTGCGCAATTGCAGCTTTCCAAGTTTCCAGATTCCCAGTAGTAGGCGATTTCAGACATCGAAAATATTGTGTACCACAGTGTACCGCATTGATTTTTCCGGTAGGCGATTTATATACGCGCCCCTTTGCGCCGATTCGATATTACCAGAAATGGACTATATATTTATTGATTAACTTTCAAATGACTATACGACTCCGGAACGTGCCCTATACTGATGCGTAGCCCTAGGGGTATTTTTAGGTATTTTTATATTGGCTCGAACTGCAGTGGAAGGCGGATTTGCATTTGCTGCGTTCTTCATTTGTCTCAATGTACAAGATTTAAGTTTTAGCGGCGCTTTCCGCGACAACGCGGGATCTAACAGAATGGGCAACAACTCGTCTCTGATGTTGCAGCCGGAAGAGATTGAGGAACTGCAACAAGAAACCGGATGTGAGTAAATTCACGGCCTCTCTTCTTTTACCGCCCAATATGTGGCGTTGGCCCCAAAACCACCGTAAGACAGACATGGGCAAAGCATACATGTAACAGTTCATCCGCCGAAGGGGGGAGGGGGTTGGGGGGTCTGGCGCCGGCCGGGGAGTCTGAGCGCAAATTGGGGGGGGGGGGGGTTGCACTAAAAAACGCTCAAAAATCGAAAAAGTCGCAATTTTTGGGCTAAAAATGGCCAAAAATCGCTAATTTGGGCTGAAATACAGCTAAAAAGTGCTGATTTGCAGGCGATTTTGGCAATTTTTGTGTCTGAAATTGTATAAAATTGCAAAAATTTGCTCAAAAATTTACTTGCCAGAAAGATCGGAGGGGGAGGGTCGGCGAAATCGTCTCGGGGGGGGGGGTCTGACCTAAGTCGGGTGGGGGGCAGACCCCCTGTTACATGTATGGGGCAAAGGGGTCTCAGGGCTTGACACCCTCACTCAGGATTTTTTGCAATGCAAATTATGATAAAAGTATGCCTGAGACTAGGTGTAAATATGCTTAAAATAGCTTTTTTAACGAATCAAAAAGCTTACTTTTAGTAAAAAATCGGACGTTTGGCTTGCCATCCTCTCAACCGCCCCTTCAGCCGCCGCTAACCCCTTTAGCCGAACTCAGGATTTGAAAACGTATCACCCCGGCAGCAGAATTGCCAGCCCATGTCTGCCTGTCAGGTCTTCTTTCGAGGTTTCCGAAAAAAACATCAACAAATGACTGCCATCGCGTCAATTTTGAACCAAAAAACGGCCCACATCTTTCCGTACTCTGTTTCAAGTTTTGCATCAGAAGCGAAATACCAGATCGATTTCGTTGTCATCAATTTTAGACGAAAAAATATGAACGCTTCATCGGATCATTAACAAGTTTTAGCTCTTAACCAATCTTTGTGAGCTTCAACCCCTGAAAAGGTAAGCTTTCTAGCGCAACTATATAATTCAAATTTAGCGGATTTTTACTTTACTTTTTACAGAGTAGCTGAAGAACTAAGGAAATGAGGGGTTGTCCTTAGAACAGAAAACACCTTGCTTTTAATTCTAAACCATGCGCAAAACTCTGTTTTGGGCTTGAAAAGGACTGAGCAACCCAGTTTAACGATTTGAATGCGGCTCATAAAACTTGTCTAACAAGCCTAATATAGTACTGTATTATCGGTATGGACGACCGAGGGAGGTATTGGCCGGCGAGGGGCTATACCCCCATACCCCCGGCCATACATGTACTAGGGGGGTTTGGGGGTTACCCCCCCTGCTGGAAAGGCCAAACCCCCCTCACCCCCCCTCCGCGAGACAGGTTAAGGGGACCCGCCTCCCCCCGACCAAAAAATACAAGTGGTGGTAGCATACATGTAACAGGTCATCCGCCGATGGGGGGAGGGGGGGTTGGGGGGGGTCTGGCGCCGGCCGGGGGGGGGTCTGAGCCAAAATTTTGGGGGAGGGGGGTGGGCACTAAAAAACGCTCAAAAATCGAGAAAAATCGCAATTTTTGGCTAAAAATTGCCAAAAATCGCTAATTTGGGCTGAAATACAGCTAAAAAGTGCTGTTTTGCAGGCGATTTTGGCAATTTTTGTGTGTGAAAGTGTAAAAAATTGCAAAAATTTGTTCGAAAATTTACTTGCCAGAAAAATCGGAGGGGGGGGGGTCGGTGAAATCGTCTCGGGGGGGGGGGCGGCGGGGGGGGTCTGGCCTTAGTCGGGTGGGGGGCCGACCCCCCCAGACCCCCCTGTTACATGTATGGGTGGTAGTGGCTCCAGTATTAACAAACTGGGTCAGAAATCACTAATTTTTGGCCTAAAATTCACTTGAAAAGCCTTTGGAAACCGAATTTGGCGTTTCCACTGCTGATATTTAAGAAAAATCGGTGTTTTTCGAAGCTCTTTTTGTCATTTTTTGCTTGTTTTTAGCTTTAAAACGCTATTTGGCTTAGCGTCCTTACTGAAAAAAACGTGCTAAAAACGCATTTCTAGGCGTTTTGGAGCTTTTCGAAATTTGGGACCCCCCACCTGGGCGAAACCCCCCTCGACCCCCCACCTGAAGAAACCCCTCCCCTCCCCCCAGGTCGGCCCGGAGCTGTTACATGTATGCCCCCGGCCCATGTATGATGGTGGGTTATTGAGCTTCTAACATTTTTTGAATTCATAAATGGAAACTGAACGTGTTTTAGTTTCTCGCAACCAAATCGTGCGTTTGTACAGTCGATTCATTAATTTGGACAAGAGAGGACATGGCTACTTGGACCGGGACGACTTTCTGCGTATTCCTGAGTTGGCTATTAATCCGTTAGGCGATCGAATTGTCGACGCTTTCTTCAACGAATCGTAACTTTTTACTGTATTTACAGTTAGAGATGTTTCGGTCCTGGAACTTACCCATTCGGGGCCGATTCCACTAAGACCTCCATACATACTCCTCCCCGGCGAACACGCCTGGTCCAGTGGTTATAGCCACTGACTGCTGTACGTTTATCCCCCTCGGTGCGGAAAGTGTTTCACAAAGAGCAATATATGACATAAAGCCCAGTACTTATGTCCTGCGTACCTTATCGCCGAAATTTTTGACCGTTACAGGGCCCCAAACAATGTTAGCCCCATCCCCAAAGCACACAAGCATAAGACAGGCATACATGAGCCGGAGAAAACCGGAGGGGTCTGCAGATCTGGGGGGTCGCGGAGGGGGTATGGCCAGCGAGGGGAGGGATAAACCCCCTACCCCCACGGCCCATGTATGGAGACAGGATAAAAATGAAAGTACCGATAAGTAGGACATTATACTGACAAGCAGAGTATATACTATACTGAGTGTTTCACAGATTGCCTTTACGGACAGCTTAAAGATGAAAAGTCTCTTTTGTCTTCATAATTTGCTCATCTTCAAGCTGGTCGTGACGCAATAGAGGGGATACTCAGTACTGAGCTTGTGGGTATAAACCGACAATAAAAAGTCCTACTTATCAATCGCTCGTGGTTGGTTCAGTTTACTCGGGGGAGGGGCTATCGTTGTTTGGCACCTTGTCTGTACCCTCCCTGACCGTGACAGCACATACAGTCAGGCACTTAACGCCGTGGTTTACCCCCAGTTCCGACTTTCCCCACTTCCGGTGACCCGATTTCCGATGCCCCAGTTCCGACTTTCCCATTTCCGACTTTCATAAAGATATCCTTTTCATTATGATAACTTTGGTTGGCTCAGCTGAACCTTACAGCAATTCATAATTTGGTGCGTTGTTTCCACTTTTTTTAATCGAGTTTTGCGCAGCTTAGCAATTCAGAATCCTCTGCCTTTGCATGGAAAAATAATGAATCACTTGCCCTGCCATATTAAACTTTTACCATTTTTTATTTACCATTTAAAGATTTTCCCACAAAATTGGTAAACTACGCTTACCGCTTTGTGCTTTTGGTGTGCACTTAACTTTGTATAAAATAATTTCAGTCACACTGTTCACTGATTCACTTTTTACCAGATAGGGTGGAAGGGAAAAGCCCAAATCTAGACACAATTTCACTGGCCGATGGTCGGCCCCTTGGTCGTCTATACCCCTAGCCTAACAATTTTGCGCTTTTTAGTATTGTACAGCGGTTTTCGGTACCCGGAGAGCATATATGTAACAGGGGGGTCTGCCACCCACTCGACTTAGGCCAGACCCCCCCTCCGATTTTTCTGGAAAGTAATTTTTGGAGCAAATTTTTGCATTTTTTGCAATTTCAGACACAAAAATTCTCAAAATCGCCCGCAAAGCAGCACTTTTTAGGTGTATTTCAGCCCAAAAATTGCGATTTTTGAGCGTTTTTTAGTGCAACCCCCCAAATTTGCGCTCAGACTCCCCGGCCGGCGCCAGACCACCCAACCCCCCTCCCCCTTGGGCGGATGACTTGTTATATGTATGCCCGATAGGCCACCTCAGGCATCCTGCAGATTGGCATAGGTGGTTGCGGCTGTGATGGGCAATTGCACTGAATAAACTCCTGTCGGGTGCACTTTTTATTGTCGATAATCGATGGGTGTTCAGTTCAATTCAATAATCTCGCCAATTGTATTTCTGACTATTTGAAGGTGCCGCTCTGACCAGTTTGGAGTTTGCTAAAATTTGTGTTTGGCGCGTGTTGGCCCGCTAGGGCTCGTCTTCTTCACCGAACGCGCGGCCGCTGCGGAATGACACCACAACACTTGCGAAAACTAGCAAAATTGGAACAAGGTGTTAGCTATGGACCTAATTAAGAATTGCTGTAAGGTTATTCAGATGAACCAACTAAAGTTATCTCTAATATGATTCGGAAATGGGGATAGTCTTAACTGGGGTCACGCCAACGCCGTTTATGGTACTGGGACCATATATGGTGCGGTACCATGGTACCGGTACTTAGGCTAGTGGCACCATCATTACCCGTCGTTCGGGGACTGTGGTGGTACCATATAAGGTGCCGGTACCATACTATATATGGTATACCCCTACCTTGGCATTGGTACCGGTACCATGTATCGTACTACTCCGTTCAGTTCAGCTCGACCACAGTGGCCGAACGTTGGGTTCCATATGTTACCACCAAAGGACGGGGCTAGCGGCGGCCTGAGGGGGGTAGGTCAAAGCCTGATGGGTGTCAACCACACTCAGCCCCCTTTGCCTATGTCTGGCCGGTACCTTAAATGGCGTTAAGTGCCAGACTGTCTGTGGTAGCCCTCATTTTACCGGCTCAAGTTGGCATGCGACATACCGTGCCTCACTTGCTACATTATTCCATCTTCTATCACTCTGCCTAGTATTGGCATATGAGTTTGGGGTGAAGTCTTTTTTACTTTTCGTCGCCAAGAAACTAAACATTTACACAGTCTGTGAGAACCGGTCGCCCAGCCGTTTTACACTGGCTTCCAGTTGGTCTTTCCTTTTTCCCTATTAGAGATTTTATGTACGTCCCTAAATTCTATCGACCGACTGTCGGTCGTTTTAAAGTGATTAGTTCAACTAATTTTAAGCGTAGGAGGAGGCGTTTTATGTTGCAAAATTTTATTGGTTTTGGGTGTGGCAGGCAGACAGTCCAGCCCCGCCCGTGTCTGGCCTGAAAAAGAAAGAATTCAGGATTTGTCCAAATTTCCTCTGTCGCCGGCCGATCGCCTACGCCAATTGCCGTTTGTTCTGTTCTTTTAGCGAAAATGACACTGAAGACAAGGTGAATTTTCGGGAGTTTTTGCGCGTGCTGGCCCGTTTTCGACCGATCAACAAAAACAAGCCAAGCCAACTGAACAATCGGGAATCTAAACTAAAGTGTACGTTTTGCGACACAGCAGACAGAACAGTTTACCGCCCCTATAACAGTGACCAACTTCGTCTGAGGCCTCTACTATACTTGTGCGCGAGTGTAAGCAATTGAACGTGGTGCTCACGTTCACGACATATTTGTTTCTTTTCAAAGATATGCACTTATTTGTGCAGAGTTACTGAATCAAACGTTAAAGAGTTTTGCACAAAAAATGGCTTCACGGACGCAAATCTGGAATTTTTTTCTGAGACTAAATCATAATCAATGAATGAATCAGACTCATACTGTTAATTTTCAGTTGCCTTCAACATGTACGACATGAATGGTAACGGCTTGATTGCTCGCGAAGAATTCGAAGTTATTCTGAACATGATGGTCGGAGCTAACATTACACCCGAGCAGGTACCGGTTTTTCTATGACCACCTAATAGAGGTTGTAGTAAGTAAATGATGTCAGATTTTGAGACGGTTATTTTTGGCTGTCGAAGAAGGCTAGAATATCTTCGGTCTGACTGCGTTCCGACGGCTGTCACTTATTTCCGTTTTTGCCGAGTCGGCGGACGACTGATATTACAACGATTTGCTGTCGAGCGTACTGCCGCATGCGTTCATGTGAAATTCATTGGTTTGACGAATTACTGCACGCACTTGCATTTCATGCCTACGTGATGTACTGCTCCATCAGGTCATCCGTTGAAGCGAAGCGTTTGAGTCAAATTTTAGTCAACAGGGGTTCCCGGCACTAAAAATCGATAAAAAGTTCCGGCTGAAAAATCGCTTAGATAACTAGTACCAAGAATGTATTCTTGCTAATGCAGACCAAAGTACAGTATATGTGCGTTTCTAACTTTCGCATGTACGTTAGGCAGCGATTTATTAATAGCAACCGGAGCTATTTATTTAGCGTATTTGCGTAGACTGTTTTCTAAGTAGTTAGTAGCAGCTGAACTGGGCTAAGCATAGTCGTCATTCAGCTTAATCAGTACAAATAAGCTTTGCAGCTGCAAAGCATCGCCGACCGGACGATCGCAGAAGCCGATGCAGACGGCGATGGCATGATTTCTTTTGAGGAATTCTGCAAAGTGCGTTATTGAGCAGTTTTGCACTACTTCAGGTTAAAATGATTGCAGGCAATGGAAAAGACAGATATCGAACAGAAAATGTCTATCCGCTTCCTGCACTGAGATTCTTCTGGGCTTTTTTCAAACAAAGTCACTACGTGTACAAATTCCTTTTTACCCCAAGCTTCTGCTGTCTATCACTTTAGTTCTACAAGATTTTCGGCTGTGCCATCTTATATGATACAGTAGTGATAGCTTAGTGCAACTTGCTCTGGTGCCAATGTGGGATCTTTTTATACACGCAATAACAATAATAATAATAATAAATAAAAGACTAAAAGTTCTAGACCAAATTGCACACAAGAGGAACAGCGCTAGCATCACAACACTAAAGCGAGCCCTAGACAGACACTTGTGTGAGATTCAATAGGTACTGTATAAATAGACAGGTGATGTCCTCGTCTGGAAGGAATAAACAAAACACAGCCCATAACAACAACAGCACGGCCAGACGCGTAAAACGTCTACATTATGCCTAATTAATAGGCGAAAATTGAGGCCTCAGGCTTGGTTTGACTGTCCAAGACTGAGGCTTCAGTATATTCATCACTGGTCAAATCAAAACTATCGAAAACAGTGTAAGTGCTGTATAAAGTGTAAAGAATGAATTTTTCAATAGGTAAAGTACTCTAGATACAGCAGGTAAAGTGGTTTCTAGAACTGGTGCAGACTACTGGTTGTCTTCACGTTCCACGGCTTGCGTGGCGGCGGTGTAGGCGGGTCTCTGACCAGACATCTACAGCCGGACGGAAGCAAAATCTGACCCAGTTTGTACTCCTCGTTGCTGTCCAGCGGCCGAATGTAGGTGAGATGCCAGTTCGGCCAGGTTTCACAGTATGTGCTGTAGCTGAAGTAGACAAGCCTAGGAAGAAAATGAGACGGGCCAACGTACCGGCTGTCTTCGTTTAAGCAACTCTGATGTTCCTGAACGCATTCGGTTACCACAAACCGCTGATTTGTCTGTGGGCTAACGTCCAGAGGCTTTACCTCTACCAAAGTTGAGTTGGGGCCTGCAAATACTCACATTGAACGGAACATGACATCATACAATGTTGGGGAATAAGATACCTATGGCAGTTCTTGGGTAGAAGTTGTAGTCGGTCTTAGTCAGACAAGCTGCAGTTGGTTGTCGCTTCTCATGCTTGGCATGCTCAGGTCTTTTTTCCACATGTCGCTTGGGCCACAGCCTGTTTATGACAAACTGAAATTGCATCATATTATATTTAGGTAGTCAAAGGATTACTGAACTGAGCAGACCTGTGCAGTTGAATAGACTTCGTCTGAAGGGAGGCCATAGCCCCTGTCCCCCATTCCAATGACGATTTGAGCAGGACATGCTGAAAGTGCAAGAGAAGTATAAAGAGACTGTGCAAATATAGTAGTCACTTACAACAGATGTAGTAGGAGCAAAGTAGAGCGACAGTGAGACTGGTGGCCAACCAGCGGCACATCATTAGTCGGGGCGTGTTGTCAGTTTGACAATTAAGAATTGCCGGCACAAGTGAGACAGTATAAGAAGTACAAAAACCTGTACCAGAGTTTGATTACTGACCTGTGCGATGTCGCCCAGACCTCGCTCGCTCGCCAGTTATCAGAGAGCTGCTGTTTGATTGCTCTGAAACCAACTGAATTTGTAATCAGTTTGTGGGCGTCATTCAGTCAAATTGAACAGGTGAAAATTATAAACTTGCTGACGTGTGTAGCGCTTGAATGAATGACCGCTTTTAGTAAATTTTATATCTCGTCTGACACAGACAGGTTCAATGAATGCAAGAACTGAATGCTGTCGACAGAATCTGCATTATAAAGACATACTGAGTTGCAAATTGAAATAAACGATAAGTTGAGAATTTCAGCAGGCATTGCAAAACAACTAAAAACACTGTCGCGTTCGTCAGAACCGGTTTTTACATAAGAATTTGGACAGTTGTCTCAAACCTAAACACGATTTTCTCTTGCGCAGCTCTACACAGGTACAAGTGACAGTGACCAGGTTCTGGTTTCCTTGGTCTTCTAATAATAGAAAGAAAGGTGAAAAAGTTCTAATAAGTCGCTGGGCAGACAGTTATGGCACTCATTTTCCACTCACACAGAGACCATGATCTTTCTTAGTTTTTCGCGTGAATTTCTTAGTGTATTGAAGAGTTAACGCAATTGGTTTTACAGTGAATTCAAGACTTACTCGGGAGCTAAATGATGACTATAAATTCGAAAGACGGCTTTCCTACTATCCAAGCGCAGCTTATAAATAACTATAAAAATAGATTGCAAAAGGCAAAAAGCTCACCAACTTCCGGTTCTGTCCAGCTTTTGAATGAAGCGCTCCCACTGGCGTTAATCTGTCTGCCTAAAGTTTTGGATAATTTGCTCCCTTGAGCTTGCGGGGGAGTTAATTACCGTGACGATTGCGTTAATATGTGTGCCGGTGACGTGACATTTGACAGCTAATCCTGGGAAGGGATGAGAGCGTGGAATTTTTGTTTTTTTGTTTACAGAGGACACTGCCAAAGTAATTGCATGTTGATAGGACGCATCGCGACACCCCGATGAAGCTAATCAACCAGCAGGACACTTTGTGTCTATTCTTCGCGCAACCATAGCCCTTCATTACCGCACCCGGCTTCCTCTGCTAGCGTCGGCCTTCTCTGCATCTTCCTTCTGCATTATTATGAGCCAGCTCAATGTTTCGTTCAATATCTCCTCGGTGCCCGTAACCTGGCTCGACTATTTTTCACTCGCAACCGGCTCCATCTCTCTCTTGATATGTTTGCTCGGCGTTGTCTCCAACACGCTCTCTGTACTGGCTTTTCTTCAGCCCCATTTTCGTCGAGTTTCTGTTAACGTACTAGCAGCTGGAATTAGCGCCACCTTCGTGCTGGAACTGCTCTGCGCTGCGTCGGTGGTATCTGTGCAACCGATAATCCAGAGACTTTGGGGAGAAGTGGCCTTCTATTCCAGCTTTATTTCGTGGACTTATCCTGTGCTGCTCAGTTGCTATGCTTACCATATTTGGCTTATGACTCTGGTCTGCTTAGAACGTTGGATGGCCGTTTGTAGGCCCAGACACGTCAGCAAATGCTGCAATAGGTGGGTGTGCGATTGAGGCTAACTGGCGATTTTATTGATAAGTTTAGACGCAACGTGTTATTGGCCACCGGAATCACGTTGCTGTTTTGTCTCAGCTTCACCAGTTGTCACTACTTTCGCGCGGTCCAGTTGTGTGGTCGGTCGTCTTTTCTGCTCTGGCGCCAGCCGGCAGCCTCCAGACTTCTCAGCTGGCTTAACCTCGTCTTCGTTTTTCTGCTGCCGCTCAGTCTGATGCTGCTCTTTAATTATCTGCTCGTTAGCCAACTAATCCGATCGCGTCGATGCAGAGGTCACGTGACTGTGGCCGAACGCATCAACTATCGTACTGCTCGCATGACTGTTGCCTTGATCGTGGGTAAGTCAGTTAGCCATTTGCTGAGCTTCAAGTCAGTTTGTAAAGCAGTTACTTAACCTGGTTTCAAATCTGCTGTATTTTCCCTATAACGGGCCGGTTCTTAATTAGTAATAATAAAAATATTCTAAAACAGTCTTCCATGGTCGCAGCAGGTTTCTCTATGCTGATTCCACTGTACGATTGCTTGTTACGTACGAGCTGCAAAATAACAGTTTGCTACGCAGCACAGTGTTGGTAAAAAATCAGACCGCCTGGTCATTTTTTCGATTTTTGAAGAAATTCAAATGGTCGCTATTTCGTCAATTTTGTTTCAAATCAAAAAATTTTTGGCTCAATTATTTGTCCCCATTCTAATTTACTAATGCCAAATCCCAGCCTGCTAGCCTTTCGCAGTCCTAAGTTTTGCCTCTCCAAATTTTAAAATTGCGAAATCGGTAGCCGTAAATTTTAAACTGAGCTACTGTAAGATCCTGTTGCACTAAATTTCGGACGTGAACGACTCCTAATGATAGCTTTCATTTTTGTCACATGCTTTCTGTTCGGAGGATAGGCCTCTTATTTTTGACAATACCATTTTTTCACTTAACCTTGAAAGTAAAAATCCACCAGATTAGAATCAGCTGTGCTTTTCAGGGATTAAAAATTTTATAAAAGTTTGGGAAACGGTCAAAATTTGGTACGGATCGGCTAAGGTATTTTTGAGATAGATAGTATTTTAGTTTGAATTATGAGATGAGAATATGTGCACATTCGGGAGGATGCTTCAATTCAGAATTCTAAACGCCGGACTACAGAAAGTTACAGGCTGGGGTTTTTGCCTAAGTACATAGTAATTTAGAAACATGGAACAGTAATTGGTGCGACAGTGGTATAATTTCGTGCAAAATGGCTAATAAATTTATTTTTTCGAAAGTAGATCTGTATAAATCACCAGGCCAACACGGCTGTTACTGTGTGTTCCCTGTTTAGCCTTTCTCGCTTGCCATACCCCAGCATTCATTCTGAGTATCTTGGACCTGGTTGACCGGTACTATATTCCAGTGAAGCCAGTGCTCTACCAAACCAGCAACATTTTGGTTCTCTGCAACGCTGCTTTCAGTGCCGTTTTCTACGCCCGCTTTTCGCAGCGCTACCGGCACACCGTCAAACGAATGGTGGCCTGGTGTTTCTGTCCCAAACTGCACCGACGCATGTCGGTCATTTCCGGCCACGACATGTTCGTCTCGGCGCTGTCCATGTACGCGCGTCGACGCTCCAGCCACTCGGCTTCTATGCCTTGCACGGTGCGTAACTCGTCGGTTAGTTCTGGCGCGCGGTGGAGCTGCGTCTCTGCCTTTTCGCGCTCCAGTTTCGACACCTCGCCTCGCATGTCGGTCAACTCTGCGTCGATCTCGATCGTCAGTCGACCGCCGGCCAGTCGCCACTCGCTCTCCACTTCCAGATCCGGCCATTCTTCGGTCTTCTCCAACGACTCCGCCTTGTCGGAGATCAGAACGCGTCATTGCAGAGTCAGTCCGCCCAATTCTCCCTTGCAACTTCAAGCTGCTCAGCAGACCAACGCGGCTGCCTGTAGGAGAAAGTCGCTGCGCACTCAGGCAATGGCCAAGAGGTTGGGTCGGCTGGTCTCGAGGTCGGAGGCCAATGTATTAGACTGGTTGCAAAGAGAACAATTTGCCAGACCGAGCAGACCGAGGCTCGATCAGCCGGAACATGTGGTGAGCGTGGTGCACGAGCCGGCTTGCTGTGCTGCTGCCACCAGAAGGCGGATATCTGCCCAGCCGTTCGCTGCGCCTACTGAAAAACCTCTGAGAGAAGTGATCGAACTGGAAGAAACTGAACTTTGAAACTGATTGCTTTTCTATTTGCCCTATTGCTAGTATATTTTTCACTACGTATCACCGGAGTTAGTGTTTGTCACCGGTTTTTTATCGATTTGGTTTTAAATTTCAGCAAACATTAACAAGACAACTGACTACATAACGTGCAAGCAACCTTGGTACCAACATTCTATAACTCAGGTTTTATCAGGTAAAACTAAGAATCAGGGTGGTGCGCTTAAATAAAATTTTTTCATCAGTTCATAGAGTGGGGGTCTGAAACTTGCAGATTGATTGGTATTGCCATTGGGCATAACATACTGAGTGGCCACCCCTAGCTCAAAGGGCACTAATATTGGGGATCCGACGATCCGATGTGCGGCCTTGCGGCCTACGATCAGACCAATGTGGTCCATTTCGCGTCCCCCGTGGTTCGTCATCTCGGACGTTTCCCTTCTATCACTGCCAGCCACTCTAGCCATGCTGTTGGCGCCAGGTACCGGAGAGTGCTGCATAGGGTACCCCTCCAGATAGCGTACCCGGGGTACACTAACTGGCACTTAGTGCTGCATTGTGTACCCGGGGTACACTATTTGGAGACAGGTTTTATGTAATGGGTGTCAAAAATTTTCAACATTACGGTAGCTTTAGAGCAGGTCTATGTATGTTTTTGCTAATTTTCAATCGTTTTTACTGACACAAAACTCACAAGAATGAAAACTTTGACCAACCACTCTCATTTACATGACAGAAACAGTAATATGGATTACAAAATTGCATTTCTACTCAGAAATCGTGAAAACAAGCAATTTAACGTGATTTCGGTAAGTGCCAGTTAGTGTACCGGGTACACTAACTGGATCTGATTTTTGTTGTGGAAAATGCTAAGTGCTGGTTAGTGTACCCGGGTACCCAATGCAGCACTCTCCGGTACTAAGAGAGTGCCTGGCGCGTTGACCATGGTGATGTCGGCTCCCAACGTTCGCTTGGTGCGCCCCTGGTGTGAGAGAGGCGACCAGGCCTAGTCGGTTTCCATGGACAACACCTGACGTCATTGATCTTCTACTCCAACGTGGCATACTTTTGGAGCGGCTTCGGTGCAACGGCAGATCCAGTCGGTTCCCATTTTACCTACTCGCTGTCACAACTTTCGGTGGCCTCTGGGTGGAGCTTTGTGCCGACGACCAACTCTTTGCGGCAAGAAACTTGCCGCGCCGAGAGGATGAGCACGACGTCGCGCACTGTGGTTTTGCGGCCTAAACCACTACACCAACTGTGCCGGCTAACATTGGGGAATTTCAAAAACATGATCGTAAATCCTATAGTTAAGAAATTTGTACCTTCTGGAATCAAAGCACTGAGTCTGTTGTTATTCAACACAGATTGTGGCTGGCTGGAAGTTCAATAAATGAATTAACCAGATATTTAAAACTCTGCTCCACACCATAAAAACGTTCTTCACAGTGTTTTTGGAAAATTGAAAATCTTCAGAATCGTTATTTTATCGGTTAGATGTAGCCATGTTTTTCAAATTCCCAGTTTTAGTGCCCTTTGATCTAAAGCGCTGTCCAATCAGTATGTTATGTCCAACGGCAACACCACACCAACCATTCCTGCAAGTTTCAGGCCCGTACTCTTTGAATTACCGAAAAAAATAGAATTTCTGTGAACCATCCTGATTCTTAGTTTTCGGTTTGAATTTTTGACCTAGACTTACGTAATATGTAGCCAGTTGCCTTGCTAATTTTTGCTGAATTTTTGAGCAAAATAGATAAAGAACTGACCGAGAAAACCAACCGTTTGAAAAAAGTTCGAAAAAACGTGGATACTTTATCCATGCTGCATAGCATACAGTACATGTAGGTAATAGGGGGTCTGGGGGTCTGCCCGCCCACCCGACTTAGGCCACACCTCCCGGATTGGGACCCTCCAAGACGAATTTTCCGATCCACCCGCTGCAAGTAATGTTTTGAGCAAATTTTTGCGATTTTTTACAATTTCAGACACAAAATTTGCGAAAATCGTCTGTAAAACAGCACTTCTTACCTGTATTTTAGCCCAAATTAGCAAGTTTATGACGATTTTTAGCCGAAAAATTGCGATTTTTGAGCGATTTTAGTGCCCAACCCCTCCCTAGAATTTGGGCTTAGACCCCCCGGCCGGCGCCATACCCCCTCCCCCTTCCGAGGATGACGACCTGTTACATGTGTGCCATACTGTATACTGTTTTAGTTTGGCTCGTGGACAGGAAAAGTAAACTCATTAGATAATTGTGTTCTAAAATGGTTTGTTTGGGCACCAGTCTTCGGGTTTCACTGTTCAGGAATAACAGCAGAGTGAAGAAATGTTACGAATCGGTTTTGTTCTGACTGCTCCCTTCTCTTACAACTGTTCGTTTGAATCCCATTTTCAGTCTGTGCAAAATTGTTTACGGCCGGGAGTGGACCATGAGATTCTCGACTTCACTTTGCCCTTTTTGAAAACTTCGCACCAAATTGTCCGTCTGCCAACCGATCAGGGAGGGGTGTTGAAGAATGGCAGTTGGACTGGCATTTTGGGCTTTCTTCAGCGCGGTCTGGTAGACATGCTGTCAACTACTTGGGGACAGACTAAATTGCGCACAGCTTATTTCGATTTTACCTACCCAGTTTACGCAGAAGAAATAGTGTTTATCGCCAAAAAAGAGGTGTACGAGTTCTTTAAAGCCAGCACTTTGCTGTTGACTGTCTTTCAGCCTGCAGTTTGGCTAGCACTTTTCGCTCTGCTCGCAGCAATTGTATTGTGTGTGCTTCTGAGCAGACAGCCACTGGACAAACCGTTCAAATATGAGGGTGTTTTGCAGATTTTCTGGATTTATTTCGGTTATTTCATTGGCCAGTGCTCTAGACTCAGAGAAAAGACTTTTTCCGGAAATGTCATTGTAACTGCAGTGGGAGTTAGTGCAGTGGTAATTAGTTCTGCTTATGAAGGGGGACTATTGAGTGAACTTTTGGGGCATCGGAACACAAGTCCATTCCGTGATGGCATAGAGCTAACCGAGCTGTTGGCCTCGAAGCAGTTGAAATTGCTTGTTGCGCCCGATTACACACAATGGTGGTACTATCAAATAGTAGAAACTTCTCAGTTGAACGCATACAAAGCTTTCTATCGCGCTCTCCAGATAAATCCGCCGATCGGAGAAGGTAACTTCTCAAGAGTAGCCGAACTTGTACAGTCAGGAAACTACGTGTATCTAACTGTGTCTATGGTTGGTTCACTGTACACCTCGAAATACTGTAACCTGTTAGCTATCGGCGCTGGTAAAGAGTTTCCGGATGAAAGAAAATCTTTCATCTTTTCAAAAGGCAGCCGTTGGGTTGACTTGTATCGATTGCCAATGGCCATTTCGCAGGAGCATGCGATGCAGACTTTGAAAAAGTACGAGGCTCCCAACATTCGGTGCAAACGTCTCGATGCACTGGTCGGTCGCAAAGGTATGCCTCTGGCACTGGGAGCGTACGCCGGTCTGTTTTGGGTGTACTGTGGTGGGCTTTTAGTCTCTGTCTTTTTATTACTGCTCGAGTGGTGCAGGAAAATGTCTTTTAATAGAGGATCTACGAAATCGAAATCTACTCGCAAGTTCCAGTCCAATTTTGCTCTCAATAGTTTCCGGTTGCGTTCATCTACAGTGTAAACTGTCTACTCTACATACAGTACGTATAGCTCTTGTAACTTAATCGGTAATAAATAAAAGGTGTATCTTTTTGACACATACGGTCTGCAGTGAAGAACTCAGACACTGGCCTACAAACTATTTCTGGAACAGAGCCCACTTGCTCAATGGAGAATGGAAACGGCCCGCCGGTCAGACTGAACCCTTTTCCAAAACACGAACTGCCAAATTTTCGAACCGTTACAGCCAAAAGAGCATTTGCCTACAGAGGCCCCTCTCTTTAGCAATGACGCTATTGAATGTGTTGGACTGGATCTAAATCATCGTATCAGTTTTCGCAAGTTCACGAGTTGAAAATTATAGAATGAAGCGATGAAAATGCAGTTGGATGAATTGTCGATATAGTTTAGCCTTTCTTCCTCCTTCCAAATATTTATTGAACAGAACCGGAAACACAAGATCTGAAAGGATAAAATGGTCGCTCTATTTCTGTACCTGTGGCATCACCATACGAACAAAATCTAAAATATTGCTTCTTATACCTTAATTTGTAACGTCGTTTAATAAGACCGCTTTAATACCATGATATGAAACAAGTCCTGTGTTTTCATTGTCCGCAACAGCCAACATAAGCTGAGTTTCAGCTTCTGATAGTTTGCCATACGAAATCATTACAGAGCTTAGGTCCGTTGTAGTAATAATTCCATCGTCATCTGTGTCAAATACCTGCCGATAAATATTATGTTCTAGGTACAAATGTTGCGATAGGGCTTTAGCACCTTGAAAGCATCTATGATTTCCTCTTCAATAACCCCTTGCTCCTTTACTTTCTGCGATATCATGATTAGAAATTCTTTAAAGTCGATGACACCATTTCCTAAATTTCTGCCAAATATTTCCCAAGTCAAAACAAAATACAGACAGGGTGTGCCAAAAAATAACAACCCAGCAGATTTTTTACTGTGTCAGCCGCAAATCTCAACTGATTTGAATGAATCTTTTTTGAATGGAAGACACAAATTATTGACAGATTGGTGCAATTTTCATTAAGACACCCTGCTTGGTTCCTGAGATATTTGCCATCAAATATTAAACACTGATTTTGGTAATGAATAAATACTGATTAAACAACTCAGCAGACTTTTTGCTGTAGCAACCGTAAATCTCTCTCTACCGATTTGAATGAATGTTTTTGGAATAAAAGACAAATAAATTCTTGAAAAATGGTGAAAATTTTATCAAAAAAGATACTCTGCTTAGTTCTTGAGATAATACTTACGCTCAAAGTCAAAACAGACTTTGGCAATGAACAAGAGCGATTCCGTTTATGAAGTGCAACGGAATAATAAAAATTGCTGCTGTTCATTACAAAAATCTCAGATTTTACTTTGAGGGCAAATATCTCAAAAACCAAGCAGTGTATCTTCATAAATTGCACCAATCTGTCAAGAATTTATTTGTCTTTCGGTAAAAAAAGATTCATTCAAATCTGTTGAGATTTGCAGCTGCCACAGTAAAAAATCTGCTGTGTAGTTTTTTTGGCACACCCTGTACTTGCAAGTATATATAACTTATAACGTACCATCAATATCAACCGTTTTTATAAGTTCTTTAAGCTCTCTCTTTGTTGGTTTCTCACCAAGAGAATGCATTATGGAGCGCATTTCACTAAGGCTTATCACGCCATCGCCATCTGTATCAAATATCGAAAATGCCTCCTTATAGGCTAAAATGTCCACCTGTACTCAAATTTGTTTTGAATGAAAATTAATAATACCTGCAATTTGATCCTCTGTTAAGTCAATATCAGTTATTGGGTCCTATAAGGAATTTCCAATAGACAACCAAAAGATAGAAAAAAATGGTTAGGGTAGGTATTCCCAGGAAACCATCTTACCGCTTCTTTAATGCTCGTGTGTGCATTTCGTGAAAAGAAAAGGCCCATGTTAGGAAAATTTCGCTTAGAATCACGACAATTCGTACAGCCAAGTAAACACAAAATCTATTGACACAAAGCCTTTCTAAGCAGCTTATAGTGAAACAGCTGGCACGTCAGCGGCGAATAAGCCGCAATACTAGAGCTCGACGGTCCGTATATTCTTTATATCACAGACAAACTACACCCATATTAGAACAATCACAGATTTTCAGTAATTACCCGATATGCTCAGTCTACAATAAAATTACGAACAAACAAAAAGCTGAAATTCGGCCGGCCGGTTTGCTCTTCAACAGAAAACCAACAAGCATAAAAATGTCCAGAAGATAAAGAAGTTTTCGACAGTGTAGAATAACAATATCAAACGAATTATAGGTAAATAGGACATTAATCCAATCGAAACAGAGCAGATAGAGAAGATAAATAGAGCTTACCTCATTGCGAAGCCGTAGGCACCTAAGGTACTGTACTTGACCTAAAGTCATTGGATGGACACGGCGTGAAAAAAGCCCAGAAGAGAAAGGCAGCACATTGAATTGGCACCCAGAAGAAAGCAAATATTTATTCTTGATCACGTACCATATTCACAAACACATGTTCAAGGGTGGTTTGCGACACAGAGAACTCGTCAATAGCTTGTTCTTTTTTCACCGAATGGATCACTCCAAACAGTTGGGACAGTTTCAGTCCTGCAGCTGGTATTTCAATCTCCAGATACCCTAGATGCTCTTCAACCATATTTGCGTTGCTAAACTCAGCCACAATTAACTCTGTAAGCTTCTGTGGATCTGCAGTCTGACCGAGCTTGAACTTGATGTTGTAGTTATTACCATACTTGTCCTTCAGATACTGCACCCCTCCCATGCACTTGAATGTGCCATTGACCATGATCACCAGACGGTTGCACAGAGCTTCGCATTCTTCCATCGAATGAGAAGTGATCACAGCTGAGCAGCCCTTGCTCATAGCACTCTGCAAACAGCTCCACGCTCCTCTTCTGGCCTTTGGATCCATTCCAGTTGTCATTTCGTCCAAGAAGATCACATCAGGAAAGTCCAACATGGATATGGCAAAGTTGAGTTTCCGCTTGTTGCCGCCAGACAGAGCATGACTCTGTTTCTGCTTGTGCACTGTCAATCCAACTTCATAGATCAATGCGTCCACAACCTCCTCTCGTTCTTTTCCTGGCACACCACGGATTCTTCCATAGAAATGCAAATGCTCAGAAGGGGTCAGACTTTCGAAGAGAACATCCTCTTGTGGACAGTAACTCATGTGACGAGATACCTTGCTTTGACTATGAAAGATGCTGATACCAAGAATTGCCGCATCTCCATTGCTTGGAGGCAAATAGCCAGTCAGCATTTTGAAGAGAGTACTCTTGCCTGCTCCATTCACTCCCAACAAACCAAACACTTCGCCCTTGCGAACACCGAATGTCACTCCTTTGACAGCCATTTTCCTGCCCTTTCGAAAGTATTTGAGAACACGTTTGACTGTCAACACATTGGCACTACTATAGCCCTCTTGTATGATCGTGCTCTCTTCCTTGGCCACATCAGGATCTTGGTCAGCAGCAGTGTCCTGGATAGGGGAAATTCGACCTCCTGTTGGAATTAGACTTTTGAGAGCAGCAAAGAAGCCGAGCTCTAACAGTCCAATCAAGACCACAATGAGCCCAGACAAGAGACCACAGTAGACCATGCGTCGCCCCAACATATCCCAGCTCAGTGGTTCTTCTCTGTAGGACTCAGGGAGGAGCGAGTTGAAATGCATGATGATCAAGCAGTTGGTGATGAAATAAGGAGGCATTACATTCAAGTAGGGCTCTACATCTTGATACCACTGCTCTTGCCACCAGCGCATCAGCACCAGCGAGATCATGGATGTGACGAAGCTATACAATCCTATTATAATGATGGCATTGCGGGCTGTCTTGAAAATAAATGAGATCAAGTAAGCCAGTAGAATCATTCCTACACCATGGACTATCCCAAGCTGGAAATATATGAGGAAATCGTGATTAAATGTTTTCGGAAAGAAACTCATGAATCCAATCACTAGTCCCAGACTAAGTGTGTAGAGCAACATGTCCCAGATGAAATTTGCCACCCAGTAGACCAATCGATTCAGTCCCATCAGGTACTGTAGTTGTTTGTTTCCTGTGACATTTTCAGTGACCAACACCAATGTGGAATACAGAGTCGGCATCATTAATGCCAAGGCGCTGAACATACCAAGAAAGATACCACTGAGTAGCTGAATAAGACTAAAGTCCACTGTCATGCTTTCTTCTTGACTAAAGAAGCTAATCCCATATTCTTCTGGTTTCTCCGTTTTTGGCAGCATCGAACGCAACTGAATATTGCTGTGGGCATTCAGAATTGCTCCTTGGATAGGTCTCTGTTGCTCCTCTTGTTTGGTTGGACGGCGACCGAGACTACTTGGCAAACCAGACCACAAAATGTGGGTTTCTTCAAAACTGTTAGTCATGAGAAACATAAGATCTTTCATCATTTTCGCCATTGGGCTTTCTTCTTTCGGCTTTCCACCTCCACCACCACCTCCTACTCCTCCTCCTCCTCCCAGGCCTCCAAACATACCACCTCCAAAACCTCCACTTCCTCCAGAACTGGGTTGATCGAAGAAATAGCCTCCATGATTGTTTGGATCTGTCGTTGGTGCAGGTTGAGTGGCGTTAGTAATATTTGCAGCAGACTGTGTTGAATTGTCTTCTATCAAGTCATCATAGTCAATGTTGCTATTGCCAAAGCCAAACATTCCTCCAAAGAAACCGCCGAAAAAGAAACCACTACCTCCTCCCCCTCCTCCTCCTGCAAACTTTGTTGTACTTGACCTCTGTGTACCGGTTGTACTAGGAGCCCTTGTGGTCGGTGGTGGAACAGTTGTTTCTGGTTCTTCAGGTCTGAGAGCAGCAAATGAACCAACAAATACGTACATGTCAAGCCAGTCTGCATTAGTGAACTGAATTCCGCCTGTAAATCCACCATCTTCATTTGTTTTCAGCAAGTAATTAGTGAGATTGCGCTTGTACAGGTTAACAACATACTCCCCACTGAGCATGAGTGATCTCTTCCCATGTGGACTTGCGGCATTGTCAGGACATTTGCTACAGTCACACTCTATTATCTTCTCAGTCACATTCTGGGTTCCAGGAAATGTTGGCTTTTGACTGCGATCGCAAACGTCAGAGTTGAGAGGATCTGAACTGTGACATTTTATACCAAATCCATGCTCAGTGAGACTGCCACTGAATTTGTTTTTTTCTGAGTCTAAAAAGAAGACTTTGTCATAGGTAATGTTCCAGTGATGCACATACATCATGGCTGGATTACGGTTGCTGGCAGCTACTAAGTTATTGAACACCACCATTAGTGCTGTGAATGCTACAGGCATGAGCACCTGAAAAATGAATCCCAGTATGCTGCGTCGGCTGATGTGGAACCTCTTGATCCATGTGGCCCAAAAATGGATCAGCAGCAGGATGACACCTCCTGTGTTGACATAGTTGATTTTGCTCAAAATGCTTTCTTTTTTGGCATCCATGTCTACTGCGTCATCTTGCTGCTCGTTTTTATCATGATCTGCAGCAACTGTAAAGAACACTTGCTCCATCGTTGACTCTGATATCCCAAACGAGACCACACCATGTTCAGGTCCATCGTTTTCCAGGAACTCGAATGCTTTCACCATGTCTCCAGAACGGACAGCATCTACTGGCACTGAGCAGGTCGACTCTGTATCAGTAGTTGAAAGCAGTTTTGTTGGCACAATGGAGCTAAGTTTTTCTGCGACTAGAGCTGCGTCTATCGGTGCTTGGTGAGCCATTCTGACAAAGAATCCCTTTCCATATTTCGACTTGAGATACATAGGACTGCCCATGCATTTCAGTAGTCCATCATTGATTATGGCAATCTTGTCCCCTAGTATGTCAGCCTCCTGCATGTAATGTGTGGAAATGACAACTGTTGACTTGGCTCGGTATTGCAGCACCACATCCCAGATAGCTCTTCGCGAAAAAGGATCGATTGCTGATGTGGGCTCATCTAGAATGACTGTCTTCGGATCTCCCATAAACGATATGGCAATTGACAGTTTTCGCTTCATACCACCTGACAGGTTCATTGCAGCGGTCTTTTGTTGCTGTGGTTTGTCCATCTTCATCTGTTTGAAGAGATCCATGGCATATTTCTGTACTTCTTCGCGGGGAATTCCTCTGAGATCACCATAGAGCTTCATGTGCTCTTCGACAGACAGCTCAGGATAGATAATGTCATACTGGGGGCAGAAACCTAGAGACCGTCTGATCTCAGGCATCTCATTCCAGATATCTTTTCCACCGATCAATGCGGTTCCACCCGATGGAGAAATCATCCCTGTCAGCATGTTCATAGTTGTACTTTTTCCTGCACCATTGTGACCCAGCAAGGCTGTGATTTCTTTCTCATAGAATTTCACTGACAACTGATTGACTGCTCTCTTTTGGCCGTAAGACTTTGTCAAGCCCATCACAGAAATTCCTGCTGGTTTTTCTTCTGCTATGGGTTCAATGTCAGCCACAAAGCCTTTCTTTTCATCACTGACAGCATGAGACCCTGGCTTGGTCAGGCCCCAGTAGGAGGGCATCACTGGAAAGTAAAACGGTTTCTTGAAGCCGTACTTACTTGGTGCCACGTGGTCGAAGTACCAGCTCAGAATCAGGTACACAAAGCTCTGAGTAATCATAATAATGAACACCTCAAGCAAACCTCCAAATTCGTCTCCATCGGCAGGGGACTCAGACATGTTGTCCCATTGCGCACCTATGGATAGTTTCTCCCAACCCCATATATAGGCATAGCCTATCTCAGCTGCAATTGGTGCAAAAGCGAATGAAAACAAGCGCACAGTCAGAGTCTTGGTGCCAGAATAGCCGATCATCGGTACCAGCTGGCCCCAAGAGGCCATGAAGTAGGAGAAAATCATGATCACAAACATGACTAAGCTGGCTCGCTGTGCAGTGGACAACATGCTGCCTATCATAAAACACATGCACAGCAAAGACACCCCGTACATGACACTGAACAGTAGGAACACTGACCAAGGGGTGAATTCGATCAGTAATGGTGCTGAGACCTTGAACACAACTGCCACAAGCACCATCACTGTGCTGAAAAAGACGATACCAAAAATAAACCAACTCAGCTTGATCTTCCAACGCGCAACCCCTACAATAAACAGAAACTCGAGCAAACCGGCAGCCTTCTCATAGCACATCTCGCCTGCTATTGTCTGGGCTATGACAATCATGCCTATCGTGACCACTGACTGTATGATAGCGTAGAATACATCAAAGAGACTGGTGTTTTTGTGACAGCGACGTGGCATCAGCTTCTGGCCTAAGTTTATCTCTGGGAACTTGCCTGTCAGTTTCTTGATTGCTGCTGTATCGACCAAGCTCTGCATGAACCGTGCCGCAAACCGGTAGCGCATGCCATAATGGGATATGAGGTTGTATCTGAAATCAGTTCTTTCTTTTTTCCTCTTTAAATGAACGCAAGAACAACTTGTTTCACTTGAAATGTTTTCCAGTGTCGATGAAGTTGACGATTGCCCACACCTGTTCATCTGATGTGTTCACATCTGTCGCGTGGTTCAGTGCGTCAACTCTGTCTTTGAACCCGTATGTTCGATTCTCCAGGTTTCGATAGCACAAACTAGCAAAACCGAGTTCGCCTAACCCTTGGACAACCGCATCCACTTCAGCATCGGTTTCACTGACATTGGCAAACATGGCAAATATTTTAAACATGGAGATAGCATCCATGTACTGAACGATGCTGCTCACAATAGTTTCGGTGTCTTTGTTCTTGGGATAGTAGAGCAACTGGCCCCTGTATACCATGTCTATTTCCGAGATTCTTCGATAGTCTTCTTCTTCTTCCGGGCGAGCTTGACAGACCCGCATAGCATTCATGAACACTTTCATCCTGAACTGATTTCTATCAAGCCAGGGGCACAGTATGCTTCTGGAGCCATTTCCTTTGAACGGCTTCTCAGCTCCATTCATGAAGTCAAAAGTAGAGTAGGGAGGGTTGTAGCCTTTGGTTCGGTTGGCACATGACTGCGTGTCAGCGCACACCAGAGAACTGACGATGAAAGCAGGGTGGCTGGGTGGCAACATGACGGTTTCGTAGTCGCAGTCCGGGGTATTGTCGATTTGGTCTAGCCGCAGGATCAAAACTATGAAGGAACACAGGCATAGCGGCCATAAATAGAAGAGCGCTGTCTTGATTGGATGTCGTTTACACCAAACAAAGTTTTTCCATAACAGCACGGGCAGCTGGCCCATCGCGAGTTGATAGAGTCAATTTTATACTCACATCATAACGAACTGCGGCCGCAAGAATGCATCGAAGTACCACCGCAAACTCGTTAGGCAAGTGCAGAAGGGATCGATCGCGCAGGCGAGAGAGGTCGCTTGGCAACCCGATCTTGTTTGCTTGCGCGCGTTTTTCAGCTGCTTCTCTCTAATTGCTGCTCCTAATAAGCAAGACTGACTACCTTCGACTTCTGACGTTAATGCTTCGGCTGTCTGTCACAAATCGGAACAGCTGTAGTAGACAAAGACAAGTTGCTGCCAAGTTTATTACGAAACTACGAAGATTTAGCGCAAAACATAATCATAAGCATTCGTGTTCTGACAGGTTTAGAACAAAGAAACACGATGTAGGGATTGGAGAGAGTGAAAAATTCAGTGGCAAAAGACCAAAGATAATAATGGCTCAAAAAGTCGCCCCTGTGTGAGATCAACAGAAAAGCGATGGATAACTGCACCAGACCACAGAAAATAAAGAAACCACTCACACACAGCCGCAATTCAATTTCGTTTAGCACCCGCACATGTCCAGTGTTTCCTGGCTTCGGGCGAATGCGTCGCTTCTCCAAGTAAGAAAAAGCAAACATTCGCGTATAAAACACAGAAAGAACGACTGAGGTGGCCACTGTGACATAGGAGATTGCTTTGAATGATGAGGTCGCAAATTCGTAGTCGCTATAGATCAATCTTACGCTAGAGTCGTTTAGATATACCCAGCGATAATTGAACTTAACGGGGGGAAGACAAACAATCACCGTAAAGGTCCACTGGAAGGCAGTGCATAGTGCCACGAATTTCGGAGTCCAAATCTGCAGTTTAGTGCAATCTACAGTAAGTTGAAGAAAACACGCTCTACCTTTGGGTGTTTGTGTGGGTGAACAACGATTACATAGCGATTTAGGGTCATCAGAGCCACTGCTATAGTTTGAGCAAAGAAACAGCTGAAGCCAATCAGAAATCCGACTTTGGAAGGAATCGGTTCTAACAAGTCGAACTGTTCGTGAAACCAGCCCCACTTACGCAATCTGAAACAGATTTTTGTTCGTCTATTTGCAACAACATACATAGACGATTTTATGGAAGTACTTTATGAAAGCATTGTTGTGAAGCGCTGCAACCAGGTCTACACAACCTAGTGAGATGCACAGCAAGTAGAAAGGTGATTTGAAGTCGGTTTGTCTGTATTTTATCAAGGCCCGAATAAAAATGACATAAATTGGAAGTGATACAGCTAGAAAAAAGACCATTACTATTTCGAATGCCACGTTCATCAGCGACATTTTTTATCGCGTCTTTGCACTACGTAATAAACAGGAACACAATGATAGCTGGCTAGCTTAGGTTCGTTAATGCCTATAGTGTCGGTTACCCAGCTAACTAATGAGCTACTTAATAGCCTAATAGAACAGATTCCTTCCCGTAAGTCTTAATGAAGTCTGGATGTGATACTGTATATATTTAATACGTATATCAAAATATCCACGTACTTTAATGCCGTTTTATCGAAAACTTTTCCAGAAATTTAGGCACTTCCTTTGCTTCATGATAATGCAGTCAATGCAGTACGGGGCTAAAATCTTCCATTCTTAACACTGTCAGACCAGGCACTTAACAGTTAACACCATAAATAGTGCCTTAGGTAGTGGAAGGGGCGTAGATGCCATATATGGTAGCGGTACCAGGGCCCATTACACCACCGCACCACCTTAACTACCGGTGCCGTATAGCATGGCGTTAAGTGCCTCGTAATAACGTGGCAAAGAATCTTTGACGCAAAACTGAATTTGAGTATTACCAAATATTTGAACTTTTTTTCGAAAAATAGCCAGTCGGTCTTTCTTACCAAAAACTATAAATTTTTTATCTCAGGCTACAGAAAACGTAAGCTATTCACGCCTAATTATATCAGTCTTTCAAAGCGCATTGATTTTAGCCAGTAGTCCAGTCTCACACTAATCGATTGATTTATGACCGAATATAATACTAACCACTCAAACTGTCCGTTCCAGACTGTGCTGTGTCCATTAACAAAGGTGTGTGTGTGTGCTTTGCTACCCAATCAAGGGTATTGGCGTGTGTGAGGTTAGCGGTTAATAGGCTAATAGCACCACGGAAACATTAGGCAGTAGATCGATCGCATTAACTCCCAGAGGTGCCCACATCGCTGGCGCGGTCATTTTCTCTTGGCTGCCAGAGCAAAAAAACCTTGCGCGCCCATTTCGGTGGGTCTCTTCTATCCAAAGTATGGACGTCGACAACCAAGTTACTCTCAGGCCGACAAATATGGAGAAAACTCTCTCCAACTACCTCTTTGAGGCGGACACTGTTTTTCGCTACTCCGGACTTATCATGTACCGGGCAGCAACGAAGCCAACTGACACTTATCGGGTTTGCTGGATTGGCCTTTCGATTTGGATTGTAATCGTTGTACTTCAAAGTATTGGCTATTTTATTGGTCTGCTGGCAGTTCGCTTGCTGAAAGACAGCTTCAATGATGTCAGTACATCCTTCTTTTCCTTCATCGTCATAATGGGCTACGCACTTTTCATTCGCATTTATGCGTTTGCCAAACGAAAGAGTGCATACCAAATAATTGTAGCTTTGAATAACGTAGCAATCTCGCCGTCTGAGGGTAAAAGACTGATCAGAGTGTGGCGTATCACTCTCTTGTGCACTGCGCTACTCTCCGTGTTCCATATATTCTTTGTGTTCCTGGCTCACTACATTGCTTTGTTTTTCTGCAAAGTCACCTGTTTCGGAGCAACTATAACCGAAAGACTATTTCTAATGTTTGTCGATCTGACTTACTACCCGCAAGTTTTGCTAGCCTGCGCCTACTTTTACACGGGCGTCGGCTTTGTCACCTATTTGTTTAACAGATTTCTGCTGCAATTTCGCACCTTGCCAACGGATGAGGCCAGTTTTTCGAAATGCTGGCACAAATTCAAGGAACTCGTTAAATTAGTTGAGCTTTTGGATGACAGTCTGGCTTACCTGCTACTGGCCAGTATGGTCGTCACGACGCTGAGTATTTGTTTTTCTGCGTTTTACTTCATAACTGGCAATACTCTGGATGCAGGACTTTTTGGCGATTATGCAGATCAGAAGGAGTTTTTGTACGTATTTTATGGAATACGTATGGCAGAGAATACTCTGCTTGTGGTGGTCATTCTTTACTGTTGCGCAGTCTCAGCCATCAAGCTCAATCATAAGGTACGGTACATTCAGGCAAATCGCGGCTGCTCAGTTTAGTTGTTTCAGTCAAGAGAGGTAAAAACCCTGTTAACAGACTTGGACTGGGACATCAGAAATGCGGCCAGTTCTTTCAATATTCAAGTGAGTTTAGCATGAATTTTCTCATGAAATCCGGTTCAAAAGCTATTGTTTCAGTTCCATCAATTTATGAGCAAACTTGAAGATCATTCGTGGGGTCTTTCGGCTGGACATTTGTTTCTAATTCAAAAGAAGTCGCTGCTAACGGTAAACGAACGAATTTGCATCGTTATTTTTGTCTAAATTTCAGCCGTTCAATTCAGATTGTCAGTGGAAGTTTCACGCTGGTCGTTATGTGGATCAGGTTCAACTTCAGCGATCAAATTCTGAAAAAGAAAGAGTGCTACTGTCCCTGCGGGGTAAATGGCACTCTGACACTGTCAGAAACTTTGCTCTAACTTTGACCCCCAATCACAACGACCCTTTGTTTGTAGTGGCATAAAACTAATAGAATA
>JASANB010007272.1:0-11463 GCA_030248155.1 Sabatieria punctata | reverse complement strand
ACCTGATGAGTAGTGTTGAAAATCCTCGTGGACAGAGAAGCAAACAACGATCGGACCGTGTAGCAAGAGCTCTTTTTTGGTCAACAGTTGCAGATCTGAACTGAAAGATCGTTAAACTACTTTCTAGTACTGTTGATCGGGTATACCCATACCCATACCCGAAACTGGGTATTTTTGAGTAAAATTACCTGAAATTGGGTATACCCATACCCGGGTACTTTTTGAAATACCCATACCCGGGTATACCCGATTTTTTGAAAAATACCGGGTATTTGAATGGGTATTTTTTAGAAAAAAATGCCCAAACACACGTTAATTTCTATGAAAACTCTGAAGGAAGTCTTAAGAAATAGAAAAGAAATACAGCTTTTGCTATGCATCAAAGAGTTTCGGAATGGTTTGTTAGCGGGTACAGTTGGTGTAGCGGTTTAGCCCACATAGCTACTGTGCGCGTTCTCGTGCGCTCATCCTCTCATCGCGGCAAGTTTCTGCCTCAAAGAGTTGGTCGTCGGCACAAAGCCCCACCCAGGCCACCGAAAGCTGGTGACAGTGAGTAGATAAAATGGGAACAGACTGGATCTGCCGTTGCACTGAAGCCGCTCCACAGAGCATGCCGCGTTGGAGGAGAAGATCGACGATGTCAGAAGCTGTCTGAGCAACCAACTACGCCTGGAGCCGCGGCCATATACGGGGCACCGGCGGCCGTCGGGAGCTGGCGGCATCATCATGTCAACAGACCAGGCGCTCTCTTAGTCACTGGCACTCAACAGAATAGCTAGGTGTGGCTGGCAGTGAAAGAAGAGCAACGTTCCAGATGACAAATCACGGGGGTCGCGATATGGACCACAAATCTGATCGTAGGCCGTAAGGCCCCCCCACATCGGATCGGATCGGATCGGATCGGATGGTTGGTTATCCGCCTAATTTCTTTCCATGCATTTGGTCTTGTTGCTGAGGGAAGTATTTACAGCCAGCTGAAATTTTTACACAATTATGGTGGGTGACCACCAATCAGAAAGTACTATTAAAAATTATACTAAGGGAAGCTGATTTGGTTTTGCCTATGTTAATCTACCAAAGTATTCGAAAATTCACAACTGTTCTAGTAACTGTGAACTAAAACTTCTACACTGAGCACATAACAGTTGTGTAAAAAAGCAGATTAAAAATATATTTTTGCATTTTTAGGGAATTTATATTTGTTTATGCAATTTTAATGAAAAATACCCGATTTATACCCGATACCCGGGTATTTTCAAAATACCTACCCATACCCATACCCGGGTATGGGTATTTTAAAAAATACCTACCCATACCCATACCCAATTCAGAATCAAATACCCGTAGCAACAGTACTTTCTAGGCAGCATTCTGTTCCTGTACCTGAAAAGGCAGTAGATACGTTGTGTTTATATCCCAAACGTTCCAACGTCAGTGCATAGTACATTCCACCTAAAATTTTTGGCTGCAGTCAATACCAACGCAGATTGGTGAATCGACCGAAAATTCAAAACTCGTACCAAAGTGAAGGTCGTCGTTGTAAGACTTAGAATAAGTGGAGGCGCAGGTGCGCTCGCATTTGGGAGTGTTCCTTTTAGAGTAGTACTTAGCCGAGCAGGGACTTCCACACTCGGACGAAATGGTGTATGGTTTGCAACCTTCCGAGGAACCGAACGAACCGCCGCTAACGATTCCCTGCGAACGCCAGTGTTCGAAAGCCGGGTAGCTGCTTACACTGCCTTGACAACTGAAACTACGTCTAGATATAAATAAAGAATACCAGCCATATCAACAACCCGCCGCATTGCGCACAGCAAGACACCAAGTCCTGAACGGAAATCACCGGCTGAAGTGTACCGTTGGAGTGAATGCAGATACGGTCAGACATGACCGAACTGGCGGCCACTGCCTGCAAAGTGGCAGCTCTATGCAAATTTCTGACTCTCTAGTTTCTTTGTTTAGAACTGTTCGTTCTTTCTGTCTGGCAGCAAATCGATTTGTTTTGTGTTCAAGCTCAGTTTGTTGGCTCGAATAACATACCCAGCAAGAGCCGCAGCCGCCCTGATTGAAAATCCTGTGCACCGTCCAGCAGTTTGACCATTTCTGACGAGCGTCGAATCTGGCAGGAATGTCGACCGACTGTCTCTGCAGCCACTCCAGGTACTTTAGAGTGAAGTTGTAGTAATTGTCGTTGATTAAATTAAAAGCCGCTTCTCTGTAAGCGCTTGGCAGTGGATCGTTGCTCAACCAATCTTTAGTGGGCGCCGACTCTTCCGAGAAACGGTTGTACTTTGCCTCAAATGGTTTGTTCAATTTGCCGAACCAATAAATACAGTACAGGCTGTCACACGCCAAGTATTCCACCTTTGACGGTAGTGGCGCACCACTATGTAAACGGAATTCAAATAAATTTAACATATACAGTATAGAATGGATAAAAAAAGTGCCTACGGTTCCTCCTTTTCGAACTTTAGTCAATCGGTTTGTTCTCGGTACTGTTGTTGGATTGTTATTGGATTTTGAGAATGTGTATGTGTATACACAATCACTGGCAAATGTGTATGGTAATTATTTGTGTATACACATTCAGAAAAATAATGTGTATTTATGTGTATGTGTATCGTACAGAAAATGCAAATTTTTTTTACCAGATTTTGAGCGAGAAATACTAGAAAACCACATCTCTCATAGTCAACTCTTTTAAAATTGGGATAGCTTTGAAGTTGAGTTACTTAGAGCCATTGAAATGTTTTATGAGGATTTTTAGTCTCTCTTTATGCCTTTTCCTTGACTCACATCGCTCTTTATCGTCACTTTGTACTTCTATGCTACTGTACATGTGTATGTCTGGGAATAAACTTACTTACTTACTTACTTACTTACTTACTTACTTACTTACTTACTTACTTACTTACGCGCGCGCGCGCGCGCGCGCGCGCGCGCGCGCGCGCGCGCGCGCGCGCGCGCGCGCGCGCGCGCGCGCGCGCGCGCGCGCGCGCGCGCGCGCGCGCGCGCGCGCGCCTTACTTACTTACTTACTTACTTACTTAAAGTCCATGTCAAAAAAGAGTGGACTGGCGGTTTTTTTGCGAATAACTCCTTATCGGTGCCTCGGAGCGCTTTTTGCCTCTTTATCAACACTAAAGTATCATTAGCCCCAGCAGTAGGAATCTGCTTTATTATGAAATGCAGCGGAATCGCTCTTGTTCTTTGAATCGGAACCCTCTCCCCACAAAATCGCCTTGCGTCGTTTCTTGGGGACCCCTCCCCCTACTACGGCGACGTCGTTTTCGGTTTACCCCCCCCCCCGATAAAAGGGCAGTACATACAGTAATGTAACGTTTTCTTGTTACCATACTGCGCAATCAATTGAATAAATCCCTACAACCACTCTGGGAAGCTTTTCTGTATGTGCAGTAGAAAGAAACCTTTGACAGATTGTGCATAAATCGAAAATAATGCAATCCAAGTATCCTAAAATTCCGAAAAAAAGCGACGTCGGTTTTTGCTAACCCCGTCCCCTCCTGGTGCGCCATCCATCGTCGCATTTCAGCCGAGCCCCCTTGCCCCTCTGGCACGATGTCGTTTATGGACGGCCCCTAATCGCACAGAATATCTTGAGCTAGTGAACTGACCTTGGAAGCAATGGTGATAGCTGAAAATTGGCAGATATCTAAGTTACTCTTGGCGCTATATCACTATTAATTCCGTTCACATAGTGGCGCGCGGCTGAGGATCAAAGGTGGAAGACCGCGTAAGACGCCTGTAGAGACAGTCTGGTACCGTCCAAGTGTGCTGAGCCAGATTGATTGTTTCAACCAAATGTTTCTGACGTTCGATCTTCTCTTTCACTTTGAGCTCTGCTTTGTTCACTCTCTTTATCTCGAGCCAAGCGGTCAGACCGACCAGAAGTGCCAGACACAGAACAACGGTGAGCGGGGGGTACCAGTCTCCCATGGTAGTACTAATTCTTTGAGATTATTCTTGATTGCCGGTCATTCTTTTGGCTGCTTCTGCCTTTGCACCAGCTGGGCCGAGCGCAGCTAACAGTTGCTAATATGTCAACAGAACTCTCTGGAGCTCGTTGCTCTTGTTTACGTATGCGCCTGCTTTCTTTGGCTGGGCAATCGGCAAAAAGTTGGCAAACACGTGTGCGTAAATGTAACGTTTGCTTTGTGCGTTTATTACGTACATAGCACTCGACTTTACATAGATGATGTGATGAAATTAGAACTTAGTAGAAATAATATCTTGTTCACCAATTAAATACCTGAAAATACGTAATAGGTATCAAACATGACCAGACACATTGACGAGTAGAAATATCAGTCGAAGGGTTCAGGCAGTAGCCTAGTCTAGCCAATACCTGAATATGTCAGATTGTCCTGCGTTTTTGCCATAATTATGGCAGTGTCAGGCTGCGTCTGAGACAACATCAAGCTCACGTCGATTTAGCTTAGGAATACCGGCGATCACTTCTTCCGGCAGAGATGCAGCACTCAATCGGAAATGACCTGATAAAAGTGACATACCATTTATCAATCATTGGTTTCTTCTTGCTCTAACTTTTGTGTTTGTCAATCAATTCCGCCGAAGTTTTAACACAACATGCACAAATCCTTTGCTCTCAAAGTTTTGGTCAAGTCTGTCACTTAACCACTTCTACTTATGCACCTCCATTCCACATGAACATTTGGAAGCGCATAACTAGCGGCTGAAGTACCAGAATTGGCTAAAATTTTGAGAGCAAAAATTCCGAGGATGTGCACATGTTGTGTTAAAATTTCAGCGAAATTAATTGACGAACACAAAAATACAGCAAGAGGAGACCGACGATAGAAATAATGGGAAACCCTTTAGCAGTGGCGTATCCAGGATTTTGGAAAGGGGGGTGTAAAATTTTGAAAGTGCCTGGTTGGGCCGCTGCCCAACCAGGGTAAGAAAATTTAGCAAAATTAGCCTTCAAAAAACGCGTTTAAAACGCATTCCGAGCTTAAAATTAACAGAAATTACAAGTTTTAGTAGTTTATAATGGCCTGGTTGGGCTTCTGCCCGACCAGGGCGAGAAAATTTTGAAAATTTGGCCTTCAAAAACGCATTTAGAAAGCATTCTGAGCACAAAATAGACAGTTTTAGTGCATAATTCATTAGTTTCTTATATTTTTGACAGACTTTTTCTTCTTACCTCCACCGCAAAGGGGGAGTGTACACACCCTACACCCCCTGGATACGCCACTGCCCTTTAGCATAGAATTAGTGCTATTTTGAGCACCACCACTACTAACATTGCTACGAGAAGTGGACCACGCCAAATTGAAACTAAATTAGTGACATTACTGTAGTTTTAGGCATCTAATCGAAAGCCTACACCGTAATGCGCTGTTTTAGTACCCGTAAGTAATGGAGCGTTACCGTTTTCTCCCCAGGTTCGTCCCCAAGTGTTGGTGAATAGCCAATAGTCGGTGCCATTCTCCGAACCCCAGCCAATCATCTTTGCGCAATGACCATACAGTTCCTCACCGGCTATGTGCGTGTAGACACCTGAACATCTAACTGTAATCAGCCCTTCTACCCTACTATAGGCAAAAACTGCTCCCTTTTCAGGGCCACTGTACGTCTGTACCCCACTCAAGAACTGAACCCTCTTGTTTGTAATTAGATAAATAATGTCCTAAACCTGTATAGTTTTGAATGCTGTACAGACTCACCGGAACGATAGTGCTGAAAATCTTCATACACACTGAAACAACCAAGCACCGGACCGTAAAGTTTGAGCTCTTTTTTGATCAGATTCGTTAGATTCGCTATAAAGACCACCTATTTTGTTTACAACAACGTTCGGAATCGGAAGAACACCTGGTGAGCTGTGGTTTGGCCAGTGTTCAAATAAGTGAGACATGACATCTTTAATCGACCTGACAAGCTCATCCACGGTTATTGCGTAGACAGTTGAAGCTGAAAGAATAGAGGTAGCTGCCGCAAAAGAACAATTCAGCAAGCATACCTTAACAATGAACAAACATGCATGAACCAATGAATGAAAGGGAACGAATGAGTGAATGATTGTGAAAAAACGTAAGAAAATTGAGAACAAACAAACAAATGAATGAGATGAAATAATGAACAACGAACAGACAAATGAACTAAACTAATGAATGAATGAATGCACAAACGAACGAACGAACGAACGAACGAACGAACGAACGAACGAACGAACGAACGAACGAACGAACGAACGAACGAACGAACGAACGAACGAATGAACGAACGAACGAATGAACGAACGAACGAACGAACGAACGAACGAACGAACGAACGAACGAACGAACGAACGAACGAACGAACGAACAAACGAACGAAAACTCAACAAGCCAATAATCAAAAAATGAATGAACAAACAAACCAACCAATGAACTAAATAGCTCTTACCAAAATATTTGTCTTGTATATAGTCGTGAGAGTAGAGTTTGTTGCAGTGAGTTGTGCAACTGGGAGTGGTTGACTGTTCATAGTGGAGCACAGGACAGGGTTGGCCACAGTCAGTTGAAATACTGTATGGCTTGCACCCTTCGGATGACCCATACCCACCACCTGTCACTAAGCCTTTCCTTCTCCAGTAGTCAAATGCAGCCAGTCCTGTTATGGCTCCTCTGCACCTAAACGCAGAAAGCTTTTCCAAACGAGCATCTCTTTTTGTCTACCCACCCTCCACACAGCTGACAACAGGCTGTGAGGTCCTCAGCTGAAATCTGCGGCTGCTGCGTACCATTCGACTGAATACAGATTCTGTCCGATATTACTGCTGTTGCCGACATGGCCTAAATAGTATTAAGAAAGCCGTCTCACCCAATCTGCTGACCACAATCAGTCTACTTAAAAGTTGAAAGTGCCGCTTCAAAGCTGAGAAAAGAAGCTAGAGCTTATCTGAACGGGAAAAGTGGCATACCACCTTACCCAACATGATCCACATCCGCCTTGATTGGGCACATCGTGAACGCTCCAGCAAAGTGGCCACTGGACTCGAGCGTCGAACGAGTCTGGCAAATCGACCTCAACCTTGATCAGTTGTTGCAGATGATCTTTTGCTGCTCTCTCCCAATTCTCGAACACCAAATCCAAATTGCGCTTCAAAGCAGCATCAGTCGGCCTGACACTTGTATAGTCGGTGGATTTCGATGCAAACTTGTTGTACTCTGCCTACAAGAAGTATGTAGCTTCTTGTTTTCTACCTAATGTCCAGAAAGAAAACCATCCATCGATCTTTTTCAAAAGACAATAGAAAAGAAAATTCTGAACAAACCAGTAAAACAACCGACACTGACTTTCCAGGTGGATCCAATGGCCAGGTTGACCTCATCTACAATGGACTGGTGGTAGGTGGCGTCGTCTCGTGAGTGTTTTCGGCCGTGTTTCAGTCGGGCTGTTTCCAGCACGATGCACATCAGAATCAGCACCAACAGAAGCAAAGCCAGCGCCACAATGCGAATGACGGCCCAGGGCAGCCGGCGGATCCGGCTGGCCAAAGTTGGTTTCGGCTCGGGCTCAGGCATATCGCCCTCGCAATTTGTCAGAGGCCGCTGGCTATGACGCCCTCGATTATTCACATGAATGCAGTTGGTGGTAGCTTGGTTGGTTGCTGAAAAACAACCGTAAATAATGGTCTGCGCTGCGCTTTAAAGCTATAAGCTCGGCTAAGGTTCAGGGAAAGGTTAACTCCTTCCGGCAGCTCTAACTACGTAATGTCTTCCATTTTACTGTGATTGTTGACATGTACATGTAATGTCAGGGATTTGTCTAGCTCTTACATGGACTACAGTAGTCTGGCCAACAAACCCTCTGAGACAGTTTAATAACCCCGCCCGAAAATTATCAAACCGAAAACTTAGCGGCTCCAGTATAAAACAAGATGGTTAAGAAATTATTATTTTTAGCCTAGAAGCTCATTAGTAACCGAATTAGCAATTCACAGCTGTAATTCAAGACATGTACGCAGCTGGACCAGCCAGATACTACACGGTGCTACGTAATTATGAGTGGATGTCTGACTCAGGCGATCCTTACTCGGGTGGTACTTTTTATTTGGCAGCTTAGAATAGCGATTTTTAGCGTAGTTACTGAAAAAAACGTGCTAAACCGGCGTTTTGGAGCTTTTTGAAATTTTGGACCCCCTCTGGACGAAACCCCCTCGACCCCCACCTGAGGGAAAACCCCCTACCCCCAGGTCGGCCCGGAGCTTTTACATGTATGCATTAATGTATTCAAATTCCCAAAAAATGGATAATCATAACTGATAAAACAATCAGGCCATAACTCTTGACGTGCGCTATTAGAAGAAGGTTCTAGCTATACCCTATTTGAAAGCCAACGTCATGTTCTATAAAGTAAATAAGAATCGCAGCTTTACTCGTTCAGTTGAGAGCTGAATGTTCTATGTGCGTTTCAAAAGGTACCGATGATAACTGGGGCATTCGTACACACCATTCAACTGAATTCAACCCCGCCGGACACTTCAAACAAATAGCTTTATATACGAAAATAAAGCTCCTGTGATGCTCTATAAGAATCAAGAAAAAGTTCAGCGGCCCCGGCTATTTAAAACCCCCTCAAAAAGACGGTACTCCATTTGGAGCCAAATCGCGAATACGCGATTTTGTGAAATTCCCACCTAAAAAATTGAATGATGCGTGCGAAACAAAATTAAACATAATTCACTTTTTGAGAATTTCAGACGAACTCGAAATTTGACGAATTTGCAGGTGGCAAATGCTAAGGCATAGAAAAACGCGATATTGATCTGAGAAAAAGGCGAATCATGTGAGTTTCGCACGGCCAAGAATTTTTGCGATTTTGCGTCGATTCGCATATGAGTCATCGTGAATTTCAAGCGATACAGATGTTCCTCCGAATTTAATGGTCGTCGCGAAGGAGTTAAGGTGTTCAAATTGCCAAAAAAACTGAAAATCAACACATCAATATTTTCAAATTTCCCGCCATAACTGTTCATCTCCGAAATCTGGAAGCATGCTATAGCCTATCTGAAAGCAAGAGTCAAGCTCTATCAAATGAAGTGGTCCTCGCGCCTATAGGTTGAAAGCTGTTCTTTTAAAGAGCAGTTAAAAAGGTACCCCAAATTTGATATTTGAGCCCTTGTAATTTGCATATTCGGGGTGTCGGGAGCTCATAGATTGTAATTGGTAGACGCAGATGCAGAATAACAGTTGTGCAAAATTTTTTTCTTAAAATTGGTATCATATTGATGAAATTGGAGCCATTTGAGGCTTTTCAAAGAACTTGAATAATAGAAAAAAGCTTTTTATTGGCCAACACTGTATTTATGCTAACAAATCCCTACTATATACTTATCAGGTCAAACGTCCAGTCTTGGCGTGCAATAGAACCGACCATTTTACGAACAAGAAACAGCTGAATGCACTACTATTTTACGTATTGACAGCTAAATGAGCGCAAAATAAACCAGTAGCAAAGTGTACACAGACATAGCGAGGCATAATTTAGTAAGAGTCGGTCGTATAGTAGCGAGCAATTTGGCGAGCTAATGTGCAAGGCCGCAGAGACACACGGACAGACAGAGACAATATCGATTGGCAGTTAGCAGGTGCCGTTGCGACGTTCTATCTCAAGCTCGCTATAAACTATTTAACTGTCACCTATCTTTCTTCTCTCTACCATTCATTTGCGCCGCACCATGCACTGCACTCACCAATTTTCAGTATAAATTCTAACCTACGTAGACAGGACAGGCCGCGTCTAACGGCCGCATTTTCTAATTAGAGGGAAAAAGGCAAACTAATTACGGCCCGGGCTTTGCCAGTGCCACGCTCTCAGGAGCTTTGCGCTTATTAGAAAACTAACCATACAGACAAACTAAACTACCTTGCAGCATGCCAGTGAAGGGTTCCGAAGTCAGTTTAGTATCGCACCGTAGATTTTAGAAGGCGTCATGTCATATACATAGCCCTCTCAATTTGGAAGATCGAAACTTATAGAAGGCTGTCATCAGACCTGTCTCCGGTTGACCATTTGCCCGAACAAACTAGAAGCATGGAATAAAAATCGTTCCAAAAATCTTTAATAATTTGGTGAAAAATTGATTGAATGGCAGCCATTTGTAATTCGTTCGAAAAACCCGAAAAAAGACCATAGGCGGTCTTTTTTGACCAATCAAAATGACGAGAAAATCGGCATATACAGGGTGGGCCATTTATCTATTCCCGGTTTCATATAACCATAACTTCTTTCCAGTCAGATCGATTTTATTAAAATTTTACATACAAATGTCTTAACACTTCAAATTTTTACAGTTAAAATTTAAAATTAATCCTTTACGCTGGTGGCTAGTTATGCGTCTCCACGTGGCCGCCACTTTTTTCGATCACTTTTTCCAGCTTCAGTCGGTACTCCAGCATAGTCTTCTGCCGCATCTCGACCGTAATCTCTTCAAAGGCCATCCTGATGCGCTCTTTCAGTTCTGGAATGTCAGCCGGTCGCGTGGCATAGACTTTTGACTTGATAAAGCCCCATAAGAAAAAGTCGCAGGGCGTTAAGTCCGGGCTGCGTGGTGGCCAGGGCATGTTGGGGGATCCGCGGCCCATCCAGCGGTTTGGGAACCACTCGTTGAGCCATGCACGCACCGCCAGGCCCCAGTGGGGAGGCGCCCCATCCTGCATAAAAAGCAGCTCCTCTTCCAGAAAAGAAACAAATCGCCAGCCTCGTTCTGTACTACGAATTCACAGTGCAATAGCGAACTTTTGAAAAGTTTACTGTTATTCAGACATTTCATGTCAGAACGCGCTAAAATTTTAACAGTAAAAACTTGAAGTATCAGGGTGTATCTATACAAAATTTCAGCAAAATCGGTCGGTAAAGCAAAAAGTTATGTCCTAATGAAACCGGGAATAGATAAATGGCCCACCCTGTATTTTGTTGATGTCCTACTTTCTACCATTTCCAGTGTTTGTATCACACTGAAATGATTTTTAAAACCTAAGTTTTGCGATGAGACGAATCTGTTGGTTTAAAAACTTTTAATTTCAAGCGTCTGCCTGCCTCCGATCCCATGTGGCGGGGGGCCTTTTATTTATGGCCCTACGAGCGGACCTAGGTGGTCCATTTCTGCGACCCCGCAATCGTCATCTCGGACGATTTTGCCCTTCTTTCACTGCCAGCCACTCCTAGCCATACTGCTGGGTGCCAGTCACTAGAGAGACCTAGCACGTTGACGTCAAACTGAGCTCCCAACGACCGCTTGGTGCGTCCCAGAGCGTGTAGACGCGTCTCCAGGCATAGTTGGTCTCTCAGCCACCTCCTGAGGTCGCGGCGGTCGTCTCCGCCAACGCGGAATGCTTTTGTGGAGCGGCTTTTGGTGCAACGGCAGATCCAGTCGGTTCCCATTTACCTGCTCGCTGTAACGGCTTTCGGTGGTCTAGTTCCTGGTCCTGGTCCT
>JASANB010007271.1:0-21201 GCA_030248155.1 Sabatieria punctata | reverse complement strand
CTCATATAATAACATGCCCAGGAGGTGTAAGGTGAGTACCGTATAGTGCTGTTTTTAGTACCCCCTTATTTATAGTACCCAGAGTACTATAAATGGAGACAGATTTTTATTCTGAAATGAGCTGTTATAAATACAAAACGTGCGCAAAATACAGTACTTTTGGAGGGGAAACCTTGCTTGTATGAAGAAAAACAGTAGATAATGCAATCATAGAGGTTCTGATGTATGTACATAACCTATTTTTACATAAAATCGGTAATTTGAGCAAAGAACTTCGCATACTATTGTTAGTTTCTTATAGAGAAGATTTCGTAGGTGCCATATATAGTACCCAGGTACTATAAACAGCCCTATACGGCAACTCCTTTCACAATATTTTAAGAGCCGGTTTTTCTAAGTATCGACCCTTCCCGGACAAATCTCAACTTTTTGTCTCCGATTTGGCTAAAATTTCATATTTTGGTATAATTTGACCTAAAAAGACATTTTATCACCTTCCCGGCCATTTTTGATAGGGTCACTTTTTCGACCCTCTCACAGATTTTGAGTCATAACTCGGGACCAAATGATCGTAGGAACTTGCGAATTGCATATTTAGAATCAGAAAATTATTCTCTTTCAAATGATACCCTAATAGACTGCATTGGAAATAAAAAAATTTTTTCGACCCCCTTCCGGGACCGATTTGACCCCCCAACAGTCGTGTCTCCAACTGTTTTATTTCACGGAAATGTAGCGCTATGTTTTTGCTTTCGGTTAAAGAAAAAAAATCGAGAAAAAAAAGGGGGGAGAATTTGAGTTTTTGGGCCTTGAAAGTTGAAAATCAAAAACATTTTCCTTATCATGGATTGCACACTGTAAACAACACAACTTGGTCAGTTTTGAATCGAATTCGGAGATCTTTGGCACACGTATTGTACTGTTCATCTTGCACATAGCGCACAAACCTGGTTCTGGTTGCCGCTGGTTAACACGAGTTATGCTTATTTTGTTTATTATTTTCAGTTTCGCAAACAATTTCTTGGTTTCATTTGATGTTTCCCATGATGGGCATCCGAATTGTCTTTTAGAAAGGAATTAGAGCTGGAAATCGGGCCGGCCCAACCCAAACAATGCCTAAGCGAAGGATAGTTGGAAACTTTTGCATTGAATAAACATTCTGCCTACTTGGTTACTTACAATAAGTAAGCCTCACTTAGCATTGCTACGGATGCAACCGAAGTTCGGTATTATTCGGTATGAACCGAATAATTCGGTTACTAGTACTATTCGAATTCGGTATTCGAATTCGGTATTTTTCAAACCGAATAATACCGAATATTGGAAAACCGTTAAAATTGCACTGTTTTGCTTAAATTTGTGCAGAAATCACCGAGATATCTCTTCTTTTACATCTAACTGTTCATTTACTATGCTAAAATTTTGGCAAACAATGACTATTCATACAAAAAGTCAACGAACTTCAAGGTCAAGGTTTAACTTACATAATAATAAACAACAACATTTCGGCCTTTTCAGTTCCCAGTAGACTACGCTATCAGCTTTCCACTTCTTAACCTAAGCGTTTGTTTTATCTACCAAATACAACGTATAAAATCCGATCTACATTGTATCTTTTCAAACGACTCATCCAATCTAAGTTGTATGCCTAAGCTGCCAGCTCCGGTGCTTACAGTAGTACTGGATGGATGCTCCCTTCCTCCAACTTTCTGTATGCGTTTGTGAAATAGCTTCCTGTTATCGGCCACATTGCAGATAGGTAATTGAGAAGGCCCTTTCGCCCAACCCGCAGTCAAACCCAACTTTTAGCTATGGTTTTAGGCTTAGGCTTAGCTTCAGGCTTAGGGGCAAGAGTTTTTATGAAATCTCCACCATGTGGCGGCTAATAGGAGGATATCTATATACGCGGAAGTGTCTTTGTGCTGTGACTTCACATGATTAATCAGGGCACTTGTGGCCTAACTCGCGCCTCTTGAAATTGTTTGTTCGCAAATTTTGTACTCATTCTTTACCGTCAGCAGAATGACCAAATAGGGCTTGTTTTAGTTATAGGCATCGCTAAATCTACCTATAGCATTCAAACAATACGTCACTCCATAGCTTTTTTGGCATAAAAAAGTTAAGCGGAAAACAAAAAATAGTAGTTCGACAGTATATTTTTGTAATCGCGCTGCGAATCATCAATATTCGGTATTATTCGGTTCCGAAAATCCGCTTCGGTATTCGGTATTCGGTATTTTTGTATTCGGTTGCATCCCTAAGCATTGTGCACTATAGTGATAAAGACTGTTACTCTCTTGTTATTTGTATTCTCCTTAAGCAATGCTATGCAAGATTTGCAAAGGTGTGCACGTGAACGGACTAAAATAAACATTATTGATCCTGGCTGCTGTGGGATGGCGGCTGTAAAACTCGTCATCTCGACTCAACTATTGATGTACATGTATGTACAGGGTGTGCCAAAAAAAAACAACCCAGCAGATTTTTCGCTGTAGCAACCGCAAATCTCAACCGATTTGAATGAATCCTTTTTTAAATGAAAGATAAATAAATTCTTAAAAGAGTGCTGAGATTTTTATTGATGTACTCTGCTTAGTTCCTGAGATATTGGCTTTCAAAATCAAAACAGTGATTTTGGCAGTGAACAAGAGAGATTTTTTTTATTATTCTGCACTTCGTAATAAAACGGATTCGTGCTACTGCTAAGGGCTCTTGGAGGTTTTACAGGTGACACAGAAACTCGGTTTACTTCAACACTAAAGTATCATTAGCCCCAGCAGTAGGAATCTGCTTTATTATGAAATGCAACGGAATCGCTCTTGTTCTTTGCCAAAATCTGTTTCGACTTAGAAGGCAAATATCTCAAGAACTAAACTGTGAATCGCAATAAAAATTGCACCAATCTTTGAAGAATTTATCAGCCTTTCATACAAAAAAGGGTTCATTCAAATCGGTTCAGATTCAAGGTTGCAAAAGTAAAAAATCTGCTGGGTTGTTCTTTATCACTATTGTTCATTGCCAAAATCTCTGTTTTGACTTTGAGGACAAATATCTCAGGAACTAAGCAGGCTATCTTAATAAACAGTGATTCAATCTTTCAAGAATTTATTTATCTTTCATTTAAAAATGGATTCATTCAAATCGGTTGAGATTTGCGGTTGCTACAGCAAAAACTCTGCTGGGTTGTTTTTTTTGGCACACCCTGTACATACGCAAACTATAATCTTCAAAAAATAAGTGACCTGCCGGTTTTTTGCGAATAACCAGAAGTAGACAAGGTCGAGCTCCGGCCTGGGGTAAATCCAAATCTGTGTGCTACATTTGCTCTGAACCCTAATTTGCGCAATGTCAAAAAATGAGTTTTTTCCTAATTGCTATGAAAATCAGATGACTGCAGAATTCGATTCTAGAGTCCTTGGCGACTCCAATGATGCTTTCATGACGTGCCTAGGCCAAACCGATCTGGAGATATGGCCGGTCAAAGTATGCAAAAATTGCAAAAAATGGCGTTTTGTTTTTTAAACTTCACAAAGTAGGGGCGAAACATAGGCAGACCGACGGATTTGGCTGAAACTCCATCAAAGGGGTATTCTTGACCGTCGGAATCGATTCTGACACTTCCCGGCCCTGAAAACCTCACACTGATACCATAATTCGGCTCCCAAGGTGAGGTGGTCATATAAGATTGAGCAGTCTAATACCATTATAAGCATCCGCAATCAATTTTAGGCGTTTGCGAACGTCTACCATTACAACACTGCTACTTCTGACATGTAAATTTGGAAAATTTGTGTTACAGTACAAATCCGTTTCTCTTGAAGCACCGCTTATTGGCAGCCGAATTACGGTATCAGGCTGAGGTTTTCAAGGCTGGGAAGTGTCAGAATCGATTCCGGCGGTTAAGAATACCCCTTTGACGGAGTTTCAGCCAAATCCGTCGGTCTGCCTATGTTTCGCCCCTATTTTGTGAAGTTTTCAAAAACAAAAGGCCATTTTTCGCAATTTTTGCATACTTTGACCGGCCATATCTCCAGATCGGTTTGGCCTAAGGCACGTCATGAAAGCATCATTGGAGTCGCCAAGGACTCTAGAATCGAATTCTGCAGTCATCTGATTTTCATAGCAATTAGGAAAAAAAGCTCATTTTTTGACATTGCGCAAATTAGTGTTCAGAGCAAACGTAGCACACAGATTAGGATTTACCCCAGGCCGGAGCTCGACCTTGTCTACTTCTGGTTATTCGCAAAAAACCGGCAGGTCACTTATTTTTTGAAGATTATAGTTTGCGTATGTACATAGTGTACATCAATAGTTGAGTCGAGATGACGAGTTTTACAGTCACCATCCCACAGCAGCCAGGATCAATAATGTTTATATCAGTCTGTTCACGTGCACACCTTTGCAAATCTTGCATAGCATTGCTTAAGGAGAAAACAAATAACAAGAGAGTAACAGAGTCTTTATCACTATAGTGCACAATGCTAAGTGATGTTTACTTATTGTAAGTACCAAGTAGGCAGAATGTTCATTCAATGCAAAAGTTTCCAACTATCCTTCGCTTAGGCATTGTTTGGGTTGGGCCGGCCCGATTTCCAGCTCTAATTCCTTTCTAAATGACAATTCGGACGCCCATCATGGGAAACATCAAAAGAAACCAAGAAATTGTTTGCGAAATTGAAAATAATAAACAAAATAAGCATAAAGCGCGTGTTAACCAGCGGCAACCAGAACCAGGTTTGTGCGCTATGTGCAAGATGAACAGTACAATACGTGTGCCAAAGATCTCCGAATTCGATTCAAAACTGACCAAGTTGTGTTGTTTACAGTGTGCAATCCATGATAAGGAAAATGTTTTTGATTTTCAACTTTCAAGGCCCAAAAACTCAAATTCTCCCCCCTTTTTTTTCTCGATTTTTTTTCTTTAATCGAAAGCAAAATCATAGCGCTACATTTCCGTGAAATAAAACAGTTGGAGACACGACTGTTGGGGGGTCAAATCGGTCCCGGAAGGGGGTCGAAAAAATTGTTTTCTTTCCAATGCTGTCTATTAGGGTATCATTTGAAAGAGAATAATTTTCTGATTCTAAATATGCAATTCGCAAGTTCCTACGATCATTTGGTCCCGAGTTATGACTCAAAATCTGTGAGAGGGTCGAAAAAGTGACCCTATCAAAAATGGCCGGGAAGGTGATAAAATGTCTTTTTAGGTCAAATTATACCAAAATTTGAAATTTTAACCAAATCGGAGACAAAAAGTTGAGATTTGTCCGGAGGTTAAGGAGCAAAGGTCGATTCCTAGAGAAACCGGTTCTTAATACGTTTTTGAGTACCAATTTTCCAATATTTCATAAATCTCAACAGCACTGCCGTAACAAACAGACGTTTAAACGTTTTATAAAACCGGTTAGGCGTAGGTTCAGGCTTAAGAACTCAAGTATACAATCACTATATACTGGAATCAAATGAGCTGCCACTGTTAAAAAATTGTACATCTTCCTTTGAAGAAAGAGTAGTGAGAAAGGTAAAGCGGAACAGGAAATGCCAGAAAAAGAGTTTTAAGTTCGAATTGAGAAAGAAAAACACAGGAAACACCATTCTGTGTTTACTTTGCTCATCTGCGCTTGTTAGTGACAGGGTTTAATAGGTAAGCAACCTAAAATATTGCTCAAAAGCTCTGATGTTAAAATATGTGCGCGGTTCACTACTACAGTGTTGCCAAAAAAGATCGCCTGGCCTTATTTCGAGTTTTTTGAATAATTCAAATTTAATTCCGTCAATTTTCAACCGAATGAAAAGATTTTTGGCACGATTATTATTATTTCTGAATAGTTTCTAGAACTAGCCTTCTGTAGCTTGGAGTTATGCCCTTCCGAAATCAGCGGACTCGAATTTTCATGTGTCAATTTTGAACGCAAATATCTCACGAACCTTTCATCGGATCTTTCCAAAATTTTACAACTTAACCAATCTTTATATGGACTTAAGAACCTGAAAAGCTCAGCGTTCTAGCAGAACCTGTTAAAATCTGGTGGATTTTTAGATTCGGTCAAGGTGAAAAATTAGCATTGTCAAAAATGAGGATGGTGCCCTCTAAACATAAAAACAGGGTTATACGAACTAGTGGGGTCGTGGATTACAATCAACTCAACTAAGGCAGCACAATGAACACCTAAATTAGGCAATACAGCCGTGCTTTACGTTTAGAGGGCAGGGCAGCACCCTCATTTTTGACTGAAACTAAAAATCCGCCAGATTTTAACCAGTTCTGCTAGAAAGCTGAGCTTTTCAGGTTCTTAAGTCCATATAAAGATTGTTAAAGTGCAAAATTTGGGGAAAGATCCGATGAAAGGTTCGTGAGATATTTACGTTCAAAATTGACATCTGAAAATTCGGCTCCGTTGATTTCGGAAGGGCCTAACTCGAGGTTATAGGAGCCTAGCAGGCTAGGACTTGGCCAAAACAAACTCTTACCATTCAGATGCCAAAAATCTTTTCATTCAGTTGAAAATTGACAGAATGGCGGCCATTTAAAATTATTCAGAAAACCCGAAAAAAGGCCAGGCGCTCTTTTTTATGGCCAACACTGCATAAAACCAAGGAAGGTGCGGTTTTCAGAGCATGACGTTGATTTTGACACTGGTGCTGTTGTTTTTGGCGTCACTCTCTCTTGCGCAGCTGGAGTGTTATGAAAAATTGACGAACGGTGTAAAGCCACAGCTGAAGCGCTGTCTTCGGGCCCAATACTGCTTGACGGTTAAACGAAACAACAGAATAACCTATCAATCATGCGATTCTGAACAGGTTGGAGTGCAGCTCAAGTTCAACTCCACATCAGTGACGGTGTCAATTTGTCAAATAATTCAGAGTCAGTGCGTCTCCGTCCAGACCAATGATACTTTCTGCTGCTGTTCAGAGGACAAATGCAATGGGGTGCCTGCATGGGTGGCAGAATTGGTCGTGCTCTGCATTTGTCTTTTTATTTATATTCTGTACAGTGGACTTGTCTGAGATTTTATTGTAGTAGGGTTTTTCTATATAATATAAATAGTAAACGTTTACGATGAATTCATTCGCCACACTCGTGTAGAAAAAATTCACTTTTCTGTAGTGCGAGACGTTTGTAATCTACGCACCAGCAGTAAGGGGCCGTCCATAAACGACGTCGTTCCAGAGGGGGGAGGGGTGTCGGCTGAAATGCGACGATAGACGACGCACCAGGAGGGAGTAGCAAAAAACGACTTAGCTTTTTTCGGAATTTTTTGGTACTCTGATTGCATTATTTTCGATTTATGCACATTCTGTCCAACGGATCATCAGTCAGGGCGCCGCGCCGCATTATCACATCGTCACTACGCTAAATGCGATCTGTAACTGTACGTTAGCAGATCGCAGTAACCGTATCTCAAAAGACGTTTTCCCTGTGATTGTTTCATCTTTAATCTATTGTTTTAGCCAGAGAAGTTATGTAGAATCTGTGCCCTAAAGTGAAGCATTCAAAAATGGCGCCTTCCTAGTGTACAGGCAGTCGGAGTATCGCACCTGCAGTCGTTGTATCGCACCTGTCAATAGAGTCGGCGTTTCGCACCTCTCTGGTTGGCGTTTCGCACCGGTTGGCATATCGCACCTCTCTGGTCGGCGTTTCACACCGGTCGATATATCGCACCTCTCTGGTCGGCGTTTCGCACCGGTCGATATATCGCACCTCTCTGGTCGGCGTTTCGCACCGGTCGATATATCGCACCTCTCTGGTCGGCGTATCACACCTCTCGATGGGCAATTAAGTCGGAGTATCGAACCTGAATCTGAAACAATATACCGACTGTCGCTTTTAAGGGCAAATAGGGTACTTCTATAGTTCGTTCTCTGTTATTTACTGAGGCGTTTTTACTTCTCGAACTTACTTCCAGCTTTAGTTTGAGTGGACGGATCTTTTAGCCTTCAGTCTCATCTTAAACAGCGTCGCATGGCCGATCGATTGGTAGATCGCCGTACAAATTAAGCCACTGAGTCGGGTAGAGTAACAGTCTAACGTGAGCACGCTCAGTCATACTGCAATTCCTTCTGTTGTTCAGTTTCTTAGCGATTTGTCATGGCTTTTGCCTCAATTTCCGAATGGAAAGTGTCTGTTAAGTTTGGGTGTTATTTTTGGCCGGCAACAAGTCACTTGATCGGTCATAATGATCATCTTGCAATCTCTTCCAAGCAACTTCAGTTAAATATGAACATGTCTCTGTGCCACCTACGTAATCGAAGACAGTTGTCTTGTTATTGTCGGTGTTTTATCAAAGACACTTACGAAGCGAACGTACAGTACGCTTCTGCTGCAGCATCTACGATCTGTGCAACTTAGCTGTTTTCCGCAAACAAATAAACATCTTTTTTGTTCTTATCTGCAGTCTGTTTGTTTGTCTTTATGATATTGTTTGATAGTTTAGTTATGTTATCATCCACTTAACATTTGTCACCTTTTAAAGTACATTTCAAAAAACGTGCACTCTGTGTTTTTTGCGAATAACTCCTTATGCAAGCGTCTGAGCGCGTTTTGCCTCATAACCAAAGTTGTAGAGTGGTCAGAGCTCGGTACTGTGGTGTAACCTAATCTGCGCAATGCTCCCCTGTAACGCTAATTTGCGCAAGGGAAAAAAATCGGCTTTTTTGTAGATGGGCTGAATGCGATTTTTTAGTGAATCATATTCTAGAGACCATGGGAATTTTAAAAATGTATTCATATTGATTCTAGGTCAAACGGTTCCAGAGATATACACCGTCAAAGTTGACCGAAAATGCCAAAAATGGCCGTTTTTGGCGATTTTCAGATTTCTGGGGGGATTGAAATAAGTCGGGACCAACCCAACCGATTTGGCTGAAATTCACAAATATGGTGTAAAATTTAGTTTTACATCGATTGAGACACATAAGAACCCTGAAAAGTTGACCCTGACACCGTAATCCCGGTTTTTCCAAGATTAGGTCATTTGATTTTTTCTCTGGTTGTATATAGTAGTTTAAGCCCTCCACTGTGGTTAAAAATGTACTCTAAAGTCTTTTGAGTCGATCTCAGGCCTTTCTGAAGCCATTAGGGTACTGTAGTGTGTGGTCCTGGCACGAAAATAACTTTTGGACAATTTACATTGTTCCTGCGGCAAAGAAATGACCTATAGAGTAGGCACTAAGGGTTTTCATGGTCAGGGAATCCATTGCTGACATAACCAGAATCACTGGAATACTGTATTTTTAGGTCCCAACACGAAAATTGTTATTTTGCCTTTATGCATGCCTGGTGCAAGGAAACGCTCTATAGAGTAGGCAATAAAGGTTTTCAAGGGTGCGGAATCTATTTCTGACATAACCATCATCGCTGGGTTACTGTATTTTGAGGTCCCGACGAGAAAATTGTTATTTTTTTGCTATTTGAGTGTTTCTGTTGCAAGGAAACGATGAATTGACAAGCACTAAAGGTTTTCCGCATCAGAGAATTCATTCAGGAGGACATAGCGAATGTTACTGGATTACTGTATATTGTGGTCCTGGAACGAATGTAAAAACTCATAAGTTTGATTACCTAGTTTATCCAGCTTTCCCCTGCAACAGGAACACCTAAATGGTAAAAAATAACAATTTTCTCGTCGGGACCTCAAAATACAGTAACCCAGCGATGATGGTTATGTCAGAAATAGATTCCGCACCCTTGAAAACCTTTATTGCCTACTCTATAGAGCGTTTCCTTGCACCAGGCATGCATAAAGGCAAAATAACAATTTTCGAGTTGGGACCTAAAAATACAGTATTCCAGTGATTCTGGTTATGTCAGCAATGGATTCCCTGCCCATGAAAACCCTTAGTGCCTGCTCTATATGTCATTTCTTTGCCGTAGGAACAATGTAAATTGTCAAAAAGTTATTTTCGTGCCAGGACCACACACTACAGTACCCTAATGGCTTCAGAAAGGCCTGAGATCGACTCAAAAGACTTTAGAGTACATTTTTAACCACAGTGGAGGGCTTAAACTACTACATACAACCAGAGAAAAAATCAAATGATCTAATCTTGGAAAAACCGGGATTACGGTATCAGGGTCAACTTTTCAGGGTTCTTATGTGTCTCAATCGATGTAAAACTAAATTTTACACCATATTTGTGAATTTCAGCCAAATCGGCTGAGTTGGTCCAGAGTTATTCCATCCCCCCCAGAAATCTGAAAATCGCCAAAAACGGCCATTTTTCGCATTTTCGGTCAACTTTGACGGTGTATATCTCTGGAACCGTTTGACCTAGAATCAATATGAATACATTTTTGAAATCCCCATGGTCTCTAGATTATGATTCACTAAAAAAATCGCAGTCAGCCCATCTACACAAAAAGCCGATTTTTCCCTTGCGCAAATTAGCGGTACAAGGGAGCATTGCGCAGATTAGGTTTCACCACAGTACCGAGCTCTGGCCACTCTACAACTTTGGTTATTAGGCAAAACGCGCTCAGACGCTTCCATAAGGAGTTATTCGCAAAAAACACAGAGTGCACGGTATTTTGATATGTATTTTAGTACTGTAAACAGATGATACTATAGTGCGCTTGGGCACATATATGTACAGTACAGTAAAACATTGTTTTATTGAATAAAAAGTGGTTAGTTAAAGTTTAATAACTCGGAAAAAATTTCGAACATTCTTAAGATATTTAGTTTAGAGTTTACAAAACCAACAATTACAAGCCGGCATTGAAGCATTTGTGCAGTTGGATTAGGCGCCACTCATTAGTAAATCACCAGTCTGACTTTCTATGACAGCTTTCTGCTTTTTAGACAGGTCCCAGTTTTTCCGTGTCTGCATGAAAACCGGTTAAAAGTCAAAACCTCGCGAGTGCCTTTTGTTCGTTGAGATACCTGAAGAATAAAAGCAACCAACCATACATGTAACAGGGGGGTCTGGGGGTCTGCCCCCACCCGACTTAGGGCAGACCCCCCCCCGGATGGGGACCCCCCCGATACGATTTCGCCGAAATCTCTGTTTTGAGTTTGAGGACAAATATCTCAGGAACTAAGCAGGCTTTCTTAATAAGCGTTACATCAATCTTTTAATAATTTATTTGTCTTTCATTTAAAAAAGGATTTGATAAAATCAGTTGAGATTTGCGGTTGTTACAGCAAAAAATCTACTGGGTTGTTTTTGGCGGACCCTGTAGCTTTTCCCAGACACACACACCAGGGCTGTTTGTTTTCCGAAAAAAAACTCAAGCCGGTTTTTCTCTGGTTTTTTTCTGTATTTTTCAGTTTTTTCCCGAAAAAAAACGAAAAAAACCGAGGAATAAAACCGGCCCCAACAGCCCTGACACATACTATGGTGGATCAGCGATTTTTGTTGTGGCAGGGTGACAGGTCACAACCAGTCATAGGCGACTGCTGGACCGCCCAAGGCGTCATCGTCACTAGCAATCTTTTAGCGGCCGGGTGGCCAGTTCCTTCTAAAATCGGTTTTTGTTGTTGGCCCTAGTTTCTTGTACTCTCTCTTGCTCTAAACGATGGCATGGAATGCAATCCAGTTTCTAATGCTTGGTGTTCTAACGGTTGTTGGCAAAGAACATGTGACTAAGGTTGGCTGCAGACGAGGGGAGATGACGGGGTCTCTGAGACAAAAGAAAGATCCCGACACAAACAAGATGTGGTTAGAACACAACTGCGTGTCATTTGAGCACCCATCGTGTGCTCAGGTTGAGACAAATTATTCTTGAGTAAAGGCGCACAGTTGAGTGAGTTTAGAATTGTAGTTGGGCAAGATCTTGTCGTGACAGTAAAGCGTGGATTCGTGGATCTGGGAATCACGCATACATGGCAGGAATCGGAACTGCTATATCACCAGATGAAATACTTGAGAGGTTAGTTAGTGCTGAGTAGAAAGCAACAGATAAATATGATCAGATTCAGTTGGTTTGCACTGTGCTGCAGTAGTGCATCGTCGTCACTCACTGACTGTGAATGGATAACTATAGATTATGGTGAACAAGTGGATCTAACAAGCAAAGCAATTGGAGACGTCCGCATTGAAAAGCAAAACAAGTATTTTTGTGAAGAAAAATCATTTTTCTAGGAATTTGTATGTAATATAATTTTCAGCGATGTAATTGTGACAGTGAATGTGTGCAAAATTAGAAAATATGTCTTTGGCAAATGCAAGGAGCAGCGGAAGGAAGAGGGTGATAAGAGGAAGGACGGAGCAGAGGAAGTTGAACAGGAAAAAGCTAGGCAGAAGAGCGAAACAGCAGCAAAGAAGAGTGCAGTTGAACTGGGAGCTGGTCTTGGTTATGGACTGGGGGTTGGACTAGGCGTTGGGTTAGGAGTTGGTGTTGGCGTTCCATTGGCCTTTGTAACTACAACTACAACAGCTACACGTACCACCACTACTGCAAGTACAGTTGAACATTGCACCATTTTATCTTTTTAGAATAGACAGCAGTAAGAGCTAACTTTGGCACTATTCACCTTTAGTAAAATTACCAGTGTCAAATAAATTAAAATTAAGTTATATTGTAGGTTGAGTGGTAGGCTGTTTCAGCAAATGCGGTAGGCAAAATACCAAAACTCCTTAAACTACTCTAAATTTGTTGTTTTGTAACTTTTTGTCCTTTCAGCCTAGAAGTAGCAAACAACTATAGAGCTAGAAGGGACACAAGCTCCAGCAGCCTCCTTAACAAACAACTACGCTAACAGTCTCAATCTCTAAGTTCCAACTCTGATTAGTATAAAAGAAATTATGAGTCAAAATTTTGGTCATTCGCATACAAGTAGTCAAGCAAACAAGGCAATTTTTGTTGTCTTGTATCTCGGCTCGGGATTGTTTCTGGTCCTTTTTGCTGTGGAAATTTCGATCGAATCAGATCTCATAAATTTTTGCCTGCTTTATGAAAAAATTTGCGAATTGATGGCATATGGTACATTACGCAATAAGTGAACTATTTAATTCGTACCGAACCACATTTAACATGCATTTTGCGAGAAAGTCAACTTAGGATGTTCAAGCAACTTTTTTTCGCGGATTCGGCTGGTATCCAAATATGTTAAAATAGATGTCAAACGAACACCAACGGTGCATGTTCGAACACCAGCGACCCCCTAGAACCGGAGCTGTACCCCCTCAAAGTTGGGTCGGTAACCCCTTTTCGGCCATTTTCTCGACATTTACTCAAACGATCACCATTCACTCGTTTCTCAAGAGTAAGAACAGGCGTGCACATGGTTGGATAGCCCTGACAGTTGCCTTTCAGACGCTGCACACAGCGCTTCCGGAACGTACCCGGTTAGCGAGATATTCTTCGAAAACTACGAAATTTAGCGAAATTCCGACTCGATTTTTTTCGAAAAAATCGCTGTAACTTCTACCATATATGCGGGGGCAAGCTGATTTTCGCTAAAAAGATAAAACACAAAATGCCAAACAAAATTAACCTATTTCGGAGGCAAATTTTTGGGGGTAGGGGGGGGGTGTTTTGCAATTTGAAGCCAGTCAAAAAAAATTTTTTTGCTCAGAATAAAAAACAAACACACAATTCTGGTGCAGTTTTACCCGCTGATCACGCATATGAAGTCGGTTTGGCTGGATTCCTTTTGGTTCGGGAGAAATTTGCATCGAAATCTTTGAGTGGCTGTATTTCTAAAGTGGCACTGCTCATTAGCATGAGCAAGAACCATGCTAGAAAGCAGTTTTTCTTATGTAGTTTTTGATGCTGAATCCGAAGATAATCATATTTTTCATCTACCTTGAGCAGTTCTGAAGATATGGGCATTTTGAGAATTTGCAAACAAAACCGTTGCAGTTGGTATGCAATGGTGGTTTGAAATGTTACTCAGTTCTGTCATATGCTAGATACGGAGCCATGGAATTAGCATCACCTAATGCAGTTTCTGCTGCTGATTATGAAAATTACCTCTATTTTTCAATCGGACGGCTTCTGAGTGAGTTACTTAGGCCTGGTGCACTGTCATCCACATTGTAAGAAATTTATCAAACAGGTGCGTGAAATAGCAACTGTTATATGCAGTTTTCTTCGCTGATTCAGAATATGACCTCATTTTTGCGCTACAATGACCTCGTCAGGAGTTATAGACCTCTAAAGTTACTTCATTATCCATGCTTTCAGGAGTGGTAATCTGGAAATAGATAGTCTGTGCTTTGGCACTTGTGAAGTGAATTGTCTATCAGAAAATAGTGTATCCGAACTATTTTCGACCGCTGATTTATAAAATGACCTTACTTCTGCTCTACAAGCCTTTCATTTTAAGGTTCTGTCATATTCTTGTGAAAGAAGTGCAGAAAGTTGTATCTTAAAATCAATAGCTTGTAGAGCAGAAGTAAGGTCATTTCTGAAACCAGCGGTTCAAAATAGGTCGGATACACTATTTTTGATAGATAATTCGCTTCACAAGTGCCAAAGCGCAGACTATCTATTTCCAGATTACCACTCCTGAAAGCATGGATATTGAAGTAACTTTAGAGGTCTATAACTCATGACAAGGTCATTGTAGCGCAAAAATAAGGTCATATTCTGAATCAGCGAAGAAACCTGCATATAACAGTTGTTATTTTACGCACCTGTTTGATAAATTTCTTATAATGTGGACGACTGGGCACCAGGCCTAAGTAACTCACTCAGAAGCCGTCGGATTGAAAAATAGAGGTAATTTTCATAATCAGCGGCAAAAACTGCATTAGGTGATGCTAAGTCCATGGCTCCGTATCTAGCATATGACAGAATTGAGTAACATTTCAAACCACCATTGCATACCAACTGCAACGGTTTTGTTCGCAAATTCTCAAAATGCCCATATCTTCAGAACTGCTCAACGTAGATAAAAAATATGATTATCTTCGGATTCAGCATCAAAAACTACATAAGAAACACTGCTTTCTAGCATGGTTCTTGCTCATGCTAATGAGCAGTGCCACTTTAGAAATACAGCCACTCGAAGATTTGGATGCAAATTTCTCCCGAACCAAAAGGAATCCAGCCAAACCGAGTTCATATTCGTGATCAGCGGGTAAAACTGCACCAGAATTGTGTGTTTGTTTTTTATTCTGAGCAAAAAAATATTTTTTGACTGGCTTAAAATTGCAAAACACCCCCCCCTACCCCCAAAAATTTGCCTCCGAAATAGGTTAATTTTGTTTGGCATTTTGTGTTTTATCTTTATAGCGAAAATCAGCTTGCCCCCGCATATATGGCAGAAGTTGCAGCGATTTTTCGAAAAAAAATCGAGTCGGAATTTCGCTAAATTTCGTAGTTTTCGGAGAATATCTCGTTAACCGGGTATGTTCCGGAAGCGCTGTGTGCAGCGTCTGAAAGGCAACTGTCAGGGCTATCCAACCATGTGCACGCCTGTTCTTACTCTTGAGAAACGAGTGAATGGTGATCGTTTGAGTAAATGTCGAGAAAATGGCCGAAAAGGGGTTACCGACCCAACTTTGAGGGGGTACAGCTCCGGTTCTAGGGGGTCGCTGGTGTTCGAACATGTACCGTTGGTGTTCGCTTGACATCTATTTTAACAAGTTTGGCTACCAGCCGGATCCGCGAAAAAAAGTTGCTTAAACACCCTCCCTTATAGCTAAGTTGACTTTCTCGCAAAATGCATGTTAAACGTTTTAAAATTTTGTAATAGTGAAATGGATGCCTATGCTACATGCCAATGGAAAGTTGGTTCTTCTTGCTGAAGTCTGTCTACTAATTGCGAGACAGTATTTCTGTATACAAGTTGTAGCAACATGCAAGACTTTAGAAGGTCCGAAAATTTATCCCAATTTTGGCAGATGATTTTACTCTGTTGTACATATGTAGTGTAGTTCTACTTTTCAGCTGTAGGCTGTACATCTGTGAATGAATCTCCTCTCTTTCCCGGTGTCACTTACGTTTCGATTACATATTCTCAGTCTCCTGTGAATGGATTGTATCCAGTTGGATCAGCAGCGACAGCAACGTGCCCCTTAGCCTGCCCCGCTGGACTGTGTACTCAGATACGACTATTTGTCAATGAACAAGCTGCTGCCGTTGCTACGTCTACTCGCACTACCAACCCACTAGCTCTAACAATGCGTTGCAGTAGCAACCTACAGTGGCACTTTCCAGACACAGGATTTACACTGAAAACTTCTCAAAATGGAGCATGTCTTTAATATGCGTAATAATAGCAGGCAGTATGTATGTAGTAAAAAATGTTGACAATATGTCTAGCAAATCAGCTTTGATCTAAGGCACCGCCTTCATCTTCGGCAATGCAAATTTTTCACCTTCAGTGAAAGTAAAAAAGCGGCCAGATTTTAATCAGCAGTGCTAGAAAGCTGATCTCTTCAGACTTTTAAGTCCATGTATAGATTGGTTAACCTGCAAAATTTGGGAGAAATCTGATGAAGGGTTCAAGAGGCATTTATCAGCTTGTAATTCTGCGGCTTAAATGTTCGCATCTCAAGCTCATTTTAATTTTGCTTCCGCGTCAATTTTGTCTTTTTCTTATATAGAAAGTTAAACAGACTATCGAAGAAAAAGTAGCTAAATCGCATTTAGCTACCGTACAAATTTGGCTTCAACGATGTTTCTTAGCACCGCACCGCACTGTCAATCCATGTTCGATGCCGGCAGTTGTTGTCTGATAAAAAATATAAACGGGTCATGTCCGATGCTGCATGGCCTAAAAATCGAACTGGCACCTCGGACACATGGCTAAGACGCGAAGACCGATACAAAAGAAAGGGTTGAAAGCATTTCTTACAAATAGAATTCATGCGTAGAGCTCATTGAATTAACGGTACCGGCACCATTTATGGTTCGAAATCAGAAGGACGTGGTACGATTACCAGTACACCAATAAACGTTTTATGTAAATCGTTTTTCAAAACGGCTGATTATAATTTGCTTTGGTACAGTGATACGGATATTTAGCCTTTTACGCAAAGCTTTTTCGAAGTGAAAATAGAAGGATGCAGAAATGCAGCCGATGTCAGGGAAAGCAGAGACCACCAGACAGGCCCCAACAATCCTGGGCACTTCTATTTTAAAGTAGGTTCAGGTTCAGGTTCACAATTTTCAGGTAAAAGCCCAGGCATTTGAGTTGGCTGGAAACGAGTTGGAAACCGGTTTTACCGATGACAAGACGAGAGGTGAAAGCAAAGACACAGAAAGGAAAGAAAGAGATTGGGACAAGAAGGTGTTAGAGCAGAACACATCAGCGGAGATGAAGAATGGGAAGAGACAGCTGAAGATACAGCTCGTTCCAACGGCTGCCAGTCAGTCACAGAAGAGGCCCACTCGACATCCGTTAGGGAGAGTTCTAAAAGAGTGCGATTGCTTAGTGTCAGTGTTTTGGGCGTTGAGTTGCTGTGCTTACTGTTGTTTGAATATGGGATTTTCAGGAATCGGTTCGGTATGGGTAGGCATTTTTCGGCATACCCAGGAATCGGTTCGGTATGGGTAGGTATTTTTCGGCATACCCAGGAATCGGTTCGGTATGGGTAGGTATTCGCAAAAATACCTATACCGGTATTTATTCGGTATTTACTGAAAATGTTTCACAAAGTTAAAACACTGAATTTCCCATTTGCAAGACCATGGAATTACTTATTTTCACGATCAGAGGCTAGACAATTCATCGAAATCAATGGAATTTACTGCTTTTTTAGGAATTTTTTTGAAATTATTTTGGTTTTACTGGAGTGAAACTCGTTTCAATAAATAATTTTGGCTAAGAGAAATGCTTCCATTGTACTGCAGTTTTAAGGCCTGTTAGTGTGCAGTATGGAGATCTAACGAGCAGTGACAAAATGCGGGCTACTCTGTTGCTTCTGAATGTACTGTAATCAAGTACATAGAAACTTCATTATTAAGGAGCAGTGTGAAGTCAAGCCAAAACTAGACCAACGCTTTCTAATGACAGAGTTTGGGACAGGGAGTAGGGTCAGAGGACCAAAAATCATTCAAATTCGACATTTTGAAAGGATATCGTAATGGAATGTGTTTCTGCATGCCCCAAAAATACAAAATTACAAAGAAAACATTGTGATCATAGGGAATTTTCGATAAAAATTGCGCTAAGCTGGACAAAAAATACCGATCCCCAAATACCTGGGTATTGCCAAAATAATCGGTATACCCGGTATGGGTATTTATTAAAATACCTGGAATGGGTAGGTATTCTCAAAAATACCCATTTTTCGGTATCGGTTCGGTATACCCAATCAACAGTAGCTGTGTGGTTGTGCGTGTGTGTCTTTGTGTGTTTGCATCGACTACTCAAAAAGATTTTGTGTCGGTCTATGAGGGAGAAATAGAATAAAACGCTCATACGTACAATGTACTGTATGTATGCCTGGAGTCAGCAATCAAATCAGGTGCTGACGCATGTACTAGAAGCCTTTAGACCAAGCCCGGGCTGCAACACAGCAGATTATTTATTATGAGTTGCGACGCTTATAGCTTTAGCTTAGCACATCTGTTGCCCGTGTCAGCATGTCCGTCCGTACTGGTCCACCGCAATTCTACATAGTCAGAGTTATAATTTAACGTGTGGGCTTGAGCTAGTATGTATTTACTGCTAGTGTGTCAAGTCAAACTTCTTTCATCAACTCTATTGCCTCTCTCGCTTTATGTGTAGATCAATAAGCTGTATGAGGAGTCGCACTGAAATAGAAACACATGCTTAAGAGTGCCAACTGATTGGGTACTGGGTCTGGGTGTATTGGGTGGGTTGGGTGTTTTCCTGCTACTTAATACATACACGTAACAGGAGAGTCTGCCCCCACCCGACATAGGCCAGAGCCACGATCGGGACCCCCTCGGAGACAATTTTTCCGACCTCTCCCCTTTTTTCTGGTAATTTTTTTGCAAATTTTTACAATCTTTTTGGAATTTCAGGCACCAAAAATGCTAAAATTGCCTGTAAAACAGCACTCTTTAGCTAGTGTTTGAGCCCATATAGCGATTTTGGGCGCTTTTATTTAGTACCCTCCCTCCCCTACCCCAGAATTTGGGCTCAGACTACTGTTGGAAAGTCCGGGGTTAAAAAATAGGTTCAGGTTCAAGTCAAGTCCAACATGGAAATTTCAGGTTCAAGTCCACTGATATTTCCAAAAACTGTAGAAATTTTGCGCTGCTTGCAACTTTTCTGAGCTATAAGCCTTTCTACAGTGAAAAACATAGATCAGACTTTGCAAGGCAGTGTACTTTCGTTTCCTGACATTTTCAGTTTGAAAAATAGGTATAAAAACTTGAAATCTTGAAGCTCAAAAATTTACTTGCCAGAAAAATCGGAGGGGGGGGGGGTCGGCGAAATCGTCTCGGGGGGGGGGGCCATCCGGGGGGTCTGGCCTAATTAGGGTGGGGAGCAGACCCCCCAGACCCCCCTGTTACATGTATGCCTGGCACGAAAATAACTTGTTGTCAATTTACATTGTTCCTGCAGCAAAGAAATGCCCTATAAAGTAGGCACTAGGGTTTTCATGGTCAGGGAATCCATTGCTGACATAACTATAATCACTGGAATACAGTATTTTGTGGTCCCAACACGAAAATTGTTATTTTGCGTTTATGCATGCCTGGTGCAAGGAAACGCTCTATAGAGTAGGCAATAAAGGTTTTCAAGGGTGCGGAATCTATTTCTGACATAACCATCATCGCTGGTGTCCTAACCCGACACTTCTCTCGTTGGTTCCACCTGGGGTCGCGGACAGATGATGTTGTTGAAGAGGAGAGAAAAGGTGTTGATTTTGGTGATTACACAGATTTTGTAGAAATGGGCAGGTTACGTCAATAAAACGATAACCGGCCGACAGCAAAACACGGTAGAAAGCAGGAAAACACGATGTAGCGCAGTTAAAGAAAGGTGTAGAAAGAGGAAAGTTGAAAAGAAAACCGGTTTGACGATGGCTGTTGACGACGCTCATTTACCGCCCAATAAACATGTTACTGGGGAGCCGAACGGAAGCGACCTGAGAACCACTCGAGCCACACTGAGGCAATCGGCGCGGAACGCAGCAAAGCCACACTACAGGCAGCTAGGAAGACGGAGGCAGCTCACTTCAGGAGTCGACCTGGGTCTTGTCGCGCAGAGAGGCAGCTTTTGTAGGTTGACTTTAACACGCAACCAACTGCACACAAGAATAAAACACAGCCAAAGTGAAGAAACCAGACAGGCTTAGGGCCCGCCAGACAGACAGAGAATGTTCTAGAAGCTATCACTCAAAATATCGACCAATCACTAGCCTTCGTTCTTCTCGGCCCTCTCCTGATTGGTCGAAAGAACCGCGACGGGCTCGGCGATCGGCGGCCAAACCACGCCCTGTCTCGTGTCTTGCCGTAGGAGCTGGTTCTCGCAGCGCACCCTGAATTGGCAAGCGGCCGGCGGCAGTTCAAATAGGGCGGGTCTGTACATTGCCCCCTTCTTAGTCGGCGACGTCCTCGGCGCCGTAGCCCTCCGCCGATTCCAATGGTAGGTCAGTCCGCATCCAAGACAGGGAGGCTGCCGCACCGTCGATCCGCTGGCTTCTTCGCACTCCTTGTTGGTAGGTGGATGGTGATAGTGGTGTTTCCAGTTGGTTGACACTTCGCAGGTTGACACTCGGCCTCTCTCGTCAGCGCTCCCACAGATGGTGGTTAGAACCGGGTCGGTGACAGAGGCAACTCCATACCTTAGTAGGGTCTTCCTTCCCTCGTTGTACGATCAACGCACGTCAGCCATCCACTTAGTCGTTGGTCACCCGGCGCTCGAGGCTAACACACCGCTGGAGTAGCTAGCGCTAGGTCGTAGTATCGCAGCATAGGGTCCACGAACAGTGTTCAAGTTATGGCCGGAGGATCATAGTGACCCCTTCGGCCCGATTGGCACCAACGTAGATTCTCAGTCCGGCAACCGTCTTCTTTTTCACAGCTACCGTTGTTGTTGCTGTCTAGAGGTGGTACAGGCCACCTGTCGGCTGGCAGACGGGCAGGTTGCAGGGACTCTGGCTCATCACGTCGGTCGCGGCGTTAGCAGTAGAGTAAAGTGGTTGATTGGCGGACGCTAGCAGTCCGCACACTGATGTATCGGCGGACGCAGTGTAGAGGGGGTACAGTCGATAGATTACCGAGATGACCCCTATCTCGGCGCTACTAGCACGGTCGGCACGTTGACAGGGTGCCGAAGTGGCGGCTTATTTCGTCAGCCGCGACGTCAATAGTAGAATCAGGTA
>JASANB010007270.1:0-29804 GCA_030248155.1 Sabatieria punctata | reverse complement strand
AAAAATCACGATTGAATCTGCGTTATTTTTTCTCGAAAAACCTTAGTCATAGTCATAAGTGCAACAGGGGGTGTGAGGTCTGCCCCCACCCGATTTAGACCAGACCCCGATCGCCATCCCCGAGACGATTTTTCTGGCAGGCAAGTAATTTATTTTCAGTAAACCTTTCAGAATTTCAGTTACTAAAATTGCTGAAACCTTTTCTAGCTGTATTTGAGCCTAAATTAACGGTTTCTGAGGATGTTCGGCCAAAGATTGCGATTTCAGAGGGTTTTTAGTACACAGCCTTTCCCTTAAAATTTTGACTCAGACCAAACGCGTACCGACCGGCAATTTGGACGCAGACCAAACGCGTACCGACCGGCAATTTGGAAGCAGACGAAACGCGAACCGACCAGCACTTTTGACTCAGACCAAACGCGTACCGACCGGCAATTTGGACTCAGACCAAACGCGTACCGACCGGCAATTTGGACTCAGACCAAACGCGTACCGACCGGCAATTTGGACTCAGACCAAACGCGTACCGACCGGCAATTTGGACGCAGACCAAACGCGTACCGAACGGAAATTTGGACGCAGACCAAACGCGTACCGACCGGCAATTTGGACTCAGACCAAACGCGTACCGACCGGCAATTTGGACGCAGACCAAACGCGTACCGACCGGCAATTTGGACGCAGACCAAACGCGTACCGACCGGCAATTTGGACTCAGACCAAACGCGTACCGACCGGCAATTTGGACGCAGACCAAACGCGCACCGACCGGCAATTTGGACGCAGACCAAACGCGTACCGACCGGCAATTTGGACTCAGACCAAACGCGTACCGACCGGCAATTTGGACTCAGACCAAACGCGTACCGACCGGCAATTTGGACGCAGACCAAACGCGTACCGACCGGCACGTTGGACGCAGACCAATCGCGTGCCGACCGGCAATTTGGGCGCAGACCAAACGCGTACCGACCGGCAATTTGGACTCAGACCAAACGCGTACCGACCGGCAATTTGGACGCAGACCAAACGCGTACCAACCGGCAATTTGGACGCAGACCAAACGCGTACCAACCGGCAATTTGAACTCAGACCAAACGCGTACCGACCGGCAATTTGGACGCAGACCAAACGCGTACCGACCGGCAATTTGGACTCAGACCAAACGCGTACCGACCGGCAATTTGGACGCAGACCAAACGCGTACCGACCGGCAATTTGGACGCAGACCAAACGCGTACCGACCGGCAATTTGGACTCAGACCAAACGCGTACCGACCGGCAATTTGGACTCAGACCAAACGCGTACCGACCGGCAATTTGGACGCGGACCAAACGCGTACCAACCGGCAATTTGGACGCAGACCAAACGCGTACCAACCGGCAATTTGAACTCAGACCAAACGCGTACCGACCGGCAATTTGGACGCAGACCAAACGCGTACCGACCGGCAATTTGGACGCAGACCAAACGCGTTCCGACCGGCAATTTGGACGCAGACCAAACGCGTACCGACCGGCAATTTGGACGCAGACCAAACGCGTACCGACCGGCAATTTGGACTCAGACCAAACGCGTACCGACCGGCAATTTGGACGCAGACCAAACGCGTACCGACCGGCAACAGACCAGTTACATGTATGATATTAGTTGCATACGCGTATTAGGGGCACGACTGTTTTATGGAAACGGCGCACAAACGACTTTTAGGCGTTCCCACTAATCAATCCGCATGTTTTCCTGCAGAATTTAGCATAGAATTGTAGCCAAGAGTCACATCTATTAGGCCAGACAAAAAACCGACGAGCTCCACTCCAGTAACGAAAAAACAACTCTCAAACTAAGGAGAGTCGTTTTGCAATTTTTATGTTCGCACCGCGCTTACAAATCGTACCGATCGTAAGCTGCTCTAATGCAACCTAGCAGCAGGCCCAGGTTTTCGACTGTGATAAATGCGCAATGATTTTTTCCTGTTTAGCGTTATTTGCAACAACCAAACAGTGGTGGGGGTTTTGGCATACATGGGCCGGAAAAATCCGGAGGGGGGTAGGGGGGCTGGAGACCTCGGGGTGCGGGGTCCCCCGAAAAAAGGCAAAAAAACGCCTATTTTGCCTTAGGGGGGTGGGGGAGGGGGGTATGGCCGGCCGAGGGAGGTATGGCCGGCCGAGGGGGGCCCCTGGCCGTACATGTAACAGGGGGTCTGCCCCCACCCGACTTAGGCCAGACCCCTGCATGGGGACCCCCAGACGAAGTAATTTTTGAGCAAATTTTTGCGATTTTGTACAATGTCAGGCACGAGAATTCTCAAAATCACCTAAAAAAGCAGTTTTTATCTGTATTTGAGCCCAAATAGCGATTTTCGACGATTTTTAGCCGAACAATTGCGTTTTTAGTGCCCAACCCCTGCCTAGAATTTGGGCTCAGACCCCACCCCGTTCGGCGGATGACTTATTACATGTATGGCCCCCAGCCCATGTTTGCCTTTCATTGAATAAACTGTTGATAGACCGCTGTCAAAGGTTTGTTGCTTTCTGTTTAAAGGTTTAAAGGTTTATTACAACGCACATGAACACCGGACAGACCAGTAAAGAACCCATAAAGGGCCACATGCGAGGCAATCACCGGGGACGAACCCCTACTATGTGTCTAACGCCGGGTGCATGGCAGGCAGCATTGCTACCAGTACACCACAGACGCAGACTCTGTGTTGGGGAGCGGCAGTTTTAAAAGCTGCACTGTATCACACAACTCAACTAACTCACCCATCATCTGTTTGACGAGAGGTTCGAGAAACTTGCACAACTTCTCGTCAGTGGTCACAAGCAAAGTCATTCCGTACTTCTTCTCGCGTTTGAACGACTCCGGGGGGTACAGGCCGCGCTGGTAGAGAATGCTGTTGAGGCCAAAGTCTGCAAATAATAAAGTGACTCCAAAATAGGAAATAACAGTTCTGGAGCCCGAACACAAGTCGCCAAAAAAAAGGATTAACTTTCACTCGGAGGGCGCCGACGGAAAACACATCGCGAAATTTACATAAAGATGGATAACCCGTGTAGAAAAAGATAACCAGGCGACTTTTGTGTAGGGAGACTCATTTATAATATACGCACCAACACGCCACGCGTCATCTTCCAGGTGTTGTTGCAGGCAGAAGATGTGACGGGGCGTATTGGTGCGGATATTACAAATGAGACTCCCTACACAAAAGTCGCCTGGCCATTTTTTTCTACACGAGTATGAATCCATTTTTACGCGTGTCCGCGTTACAAATCATACATGTAACAGGTCATCCGCCGAAGGGGAGGCGGGTTGGGGGTCTGGCGCCGGCCCGGGGGGGGGGGGGTCTGAGCCAAAATTGTGGGAGAGGGTTGGGTACTAAAACGCTTAAAAATCGAAAAAATCGCAATTTGGGCTGAAATACAGCTAAAAACCTAAAACGTGCTGTTTTGCAGGCGACTTTGGCAATTTTTTTGTCTGAAATTGTAAAAAATGCAAAAGTTTGCTCAAAAATTGACTTGCCAGAAAAACCGAAGGGGGGGCGGCTAAATCGTCTCTGGGGGCGTCTGGCAAGTCGGGTGGGGGCAGACCCCCAGACCCGCTGTTACATGTAATAGTAGACCATAAAAGTACACGCAAGATATATAACAGATATAGTAAAACAGATGTTAGCTTACGGAAAAATTCGGTGACCAGTTCCGCCGAACCTCTGAGAGTAATCGAGTTGTTGACGGCAGTGTCCGTTGCCATCTTTATTTACTCAGATCTTGAACAAACAAACAAACTACAGGGTGTCCCAAAAAAATGACAACATTTCTTTTTGCTGCCATTTTCGCAATTTTTGACCAAATTGTCTGAAATTTGAAACATAAGTGCCAAAAAAGTGGGAATTTTATGTGTTAAAATTTGGTGCATCAGAATTGACCCAGTCCTGAGAAATTCAACAATATATAAAATTGAGAAATTTCAATTAAATGTAGAAATAGCATAAAAATGGAAACTTTTCTTTTTGCTGTATCTTCTTTAATTTAGGTCGGAATTGGATGAAATTTTGAATATATGCGCAGAATAACGGGTTGATTTGTACATCAAAAGTTGGCGCATGAACCCAGCCCAGCTCTTGACATAAAAAATCCCGATCACAATACAATGACAACATTAATTTTCGCGCCCCTTAGCTGTAATGAAGGTCCTGTAAGCGTAATGCAGTCTGTCACCCAAAACATGCTAAGAAATGCTTATGATGCTTATGGGAAACGGTTGCAGCAGTGTATTAACTCAAACGGAGGTCATCTGGATGGTGTTTTATTCCTTAGTTCTCAGAGTTTGCACGTTCTTCATTTTTCTGCAGTAAAACTCTGATTTTCTTTAGTTTTCAAGAACTAGCGAAATGGACTGATTAACCTTTGACCTACAAAATATCTGCGCATATATTCAAAATTTCATCCAATTCCGACATAAATTAAAGAAGATACAGCAAAAAGAAAAGTTTCCATTTTTTATGCTGTTTCTACATTTAATTGAAATTTCGCAATTTTATATATTGTTGAATTTCTCAGGACTGGGTCAATCCTGATGCACCAAATTTTAACACATAAAATTCCCACTTTTTTGGCACTTATGTTTCAAATTTCAGACAATTTGGTCAAAAATTGCGAAAATGGCAGCAAAAAGAAATGTTGTCATTTTTTTTGGGACACCCTGTACTTAATAAACACTAAACAAACTTTACTTCAGACCAGACATGGGCTGGCAGTTCGCTTGAGGGGCTGGTAACTTTTGAAACTCTGAGGGGGCGGGTAGCGGCGGCTGATCGGGCATACATGTAACTAGAGTGCGAACAATACCTAAAAAACCCAATACCCCAATACCAATACCTGACACCCCCAATACCCCAATACCCAATACTTGCGTAGCTGGGCCAAAAATTTCATTTCAGTGGACAGGTACATTCCAGTTGTGTACACAAGATTTTTGGCACTGCAATTAAAATTTTTAAGAGGCTGGTTGGGCCGCTGGCCCTAGCATGGCGACAAAATTTTGAAAAAATAGCCTTTCAGAAAGTATTTAGAAGCCGTTTTATGCGTAAAATTAGCAGAATTTAACAGTTTTGGTTCCCAATATTTCGTAATTCAGTCGTGTTTCTTACTTCTGGCGATTTTTTTCCTAGCTCGGCCGGAAATTGTGTGCACCACCGCAATAATAGCCAATGGTACAGTGCTATAGTACATTACGGTGACATTAGAAATTTCACCATTTATATTTTAGATAGAAAAGAGAAATTAATTACTGGTGTAGCGCTTAGAAAAGCGTACACTGTAGGAAATTCTACTAACGTTTAGTTGATTAGGCCGTCCATAAACGACGACATTCCAGAGGGGGAGGGGGGTCGGCTGAAATGCGACGATAGACGACACACTAGGAGGGGGAGGGGATAGCAAAAGGCGATGTCGCTTTTTTCGGAATTTTAGGGAACTTTGATTGTATTATTTTCAATATAAGTATATTCTGTGAAAGGTTTCTACAATGCATAAAAGCTTCCCAGAGTGGTTGTAGGGATTTATTCTATTGATTGCGCAGTATGCTAACAAGAAAACATGACAGATCTGTATGTACTGCAGTTTTCTCGGGAGAGGTAAAACGAAAACGACCTCGTCTTAGGGGAGAGGTCTCCTAGAAACGACGCAAGGCGATTTTGGAGGGAGGAGGCTCCGAATAATCGGGATTTTGAAACAATGTCGTTTATGGACGGCTCCTTAACGCGAAAACAGCTTACTAAACCGAATCATTGATCAACTTTTTCGATTTTTTCAGATCAATTTTTCAGGTCAACATCGATTTTTTTCTATTTTTAATTGTCCAGTTTAGTATTGGGTATTGGGGGGGTAAAAACCCCAATACCCAATACCCAATACCTGGAAAACACCCCAATACACCCAATACCCAATACCAGTTCGCACTCTACATGTAACAGCTCCGGGCCGACCTGGGGGTAGCTTTCCCTCAAGTGGGGGGTCGAGGGGGGTTTCGCCCAGACGGGGGTCCAAAATTTCAGTTGGGCAGAGGCAGGACACAATCTCCCTGCGTCCTCTGTGTTCACCGCATACCTGTATGACACCCCATACCTGGCTGGAGGCCACTTGCTATGTTTCCCGGTTTGGCCTTTAGCATGTCTACCAGATTCCGCTTAGGTGGGACCTGTCGATGCATGGGACCTATTAACGTTTGAGACCTGTTGACGGCGCTGGGGACCTATTGACTCCCAATCACCAAACTTACCTTTTCACCAGTATAGGCTTAGGGACAGGTCTTTTCATGGAATCTCCGCCATGTGGCGGATAATAGGAGGATATAATTAGGGATGCAAATGGTATCCGGTATTATTTGGTATTATTCGGTATTATTTGGTATTTTCTAGGTATTTGGTATTATTTGGTATTTGGTATTTTTTTATACCAAATAATACCAAATAGTTTAAATAACTAAACAATTAGCTTTTAAGCGATAAATTCTGCATATTTTGCACTGTATACTCTGTCAGAGCGCTTCTGTTCAGAGTTTTCTCGTTATTTCTAATTTACTAAAAGTTTAACAATGCAGATACGCAGAACAACACGTCTCTTTACCGTTTCTGAGCAACAAAAGAACAAGGAATTCTGACCAGTTTAGCTTATAACAACCATTCATGGAAAATTCTCAAAAAGTGGGAGTGGGCCCCCATGAAAGGACGCAAGGCGATTTTGGGGGAAGGGGGCTCCGAAAAATCTGGGTTTTGGAACGACGTCGTTTATGGACGGCCCCTTTATCGAGACCGAGCCTAGACCGCAAACGTCACAACGTGCTGCTTGTCCATTTCCCGAGTCAGTGAAAAACCACCAAATTCTACTCGTTTTCTTTCTCGGTATGACTAGATTTCTTTTAGATGCAACAAAAACTCTTCCACTGAGGCACAACTTATTATTTTTGCTGTAAAAACAAAAAGTGTGACTTTGCGCCCATTCCAAACAGCTAGCGACCTGTTTAGCAACTATTTGGAATTATTTGGTATTATTTGGTATAGAAAATACCATCTACTATTTGGTATTTGGTATTTTTTATACCATTTGCATCCCTAGATATAATATACAGGGAAGTAGACGTAAATATATAGGTACCACTTTGGGCATGGCGCAAAAAATCTTAACACACACAAAACTGCCACCATTTTTTGCATCTAACAATAACCTATATGGGTTCTAAATTTCAGGCTATATCTATATTATTTCATTTGCCAAAAAATTTTGAGGAAACTCAATTGCAAGAAAAAAAAAGTTATCATTTTTTCCTTTTTGGGACATCTATTAACCTATTCGTACGGTCAATCTGCTCCGCACTTCTTACCTTTTCTGTCCGGCCATGCGACTTGGGTTGGACGGAGGAATTCGTCGGAAACAAAAGAAGATTTTTCAAAAGTTCAGTTATTTCTTTTCCAACACCAACGATTGGCGGCCCGTTCCCCCCACCCGGCGGGCGGCAAAACGGTCCAATCTTGCTTGAACTTGTTTTACAGAAAGCATTCATACTCGTCTTCTCGTCTTTATATTTGTCGCGCCGTCATTATTTTTGTTTATTTTTGTTGTTGCCGATGCCGGCAACAGCTTTTAATATATGAACCACCAACAACGCCGGCAACAAAACTCGACAACCGTGTGGCGAAATAAATTTCGAGCAAACTTTTTGTAGGCGGCCCAATTCTGACTGAATAATCAGAAGCAAGCAAAGCAAGTCTAAATGATATTGTTGAATTGCAAATCGTTTTTGTTTTTCTTTCCGTCGCCTACGTTCGTTTATCAGCTCGAGCAACAAAAGTTATAACTGTTGCAGTGCAGGCAACAAAATTGTCGGCGGCAACAATAATCAACACGAGTACGAATACGCCTTCAGCAAAAGCTATAACCTAGATAACCCCTCTGTCTAGGCCTAAACCCGGCTTATGTGACATGTAAGCCTAAAACACCCATCATAGTTTAGAAAACTTTGCTAACGGGGGTGAAAAGCCGCTTATGGAACATTTCAATCTACAGTAACTTTGTGCTGCGGTGGCTTGACCGTCAGGCAATAAGTTGAATAAATAATAAAACAACGCTTCATTAGGAATTTGGTACTACAACAGACAAACACAAGGGATGGGCGACACACGTCCGTGTTCTGCGGTTTAGAAAATACAAAAATGCGGCCAAAATGGTCCGAAAACGGATTTCGCAATTTCAGGCGCAAATTCTTGCAAATTATTAGAAATTTTACGGTCTATCAGTCAGTATAATGGTTTTAAGTTTCAAGTTCAAGTTTTCCCCTTAGTTCAAGCTCTTTTAGCAGTGAAAACTTACACAAACAGCTAGGGATGGGCACGAAAATTAAATCCATTTGAATTTCGTATTCGTTAAATCAATATTTGCCCATTTTAATTCTCGTATTCGTTAGTCGATACGAAAATCAAAATGCCTAATTCGTATTCGTACGAGTACGAAAATTAATTTTCGTTACGACGATACGAGTTTCATTTTGTTCCACAAAAATTAATTTTCGTATTTTCACGGTAGGTTACAGACTGCAAATAGGGACCCAGTTTAGGCCTTCCAGCATTAAAATAAGCCTTAAATATCAGTTGTGAATGCAGAAATTGTGTACAGCACGATTTTTGCTAACGCTAGCCTGTTTTGATGGTTGTAACGCAATCCTTCTTCATGCCGATATTAAACATACATACGTACATTGCGATTGCAGGTACCTGATGAAGCGATTGTGTTTGTGTGAGTGTCTGTGTGTGTTTGCATTGTGTAGTTGCTTAGTGTGATTGTGTTGTGTGTGCGTGTTGTGTTTTACTAGTGGATAAAACCTCCCATTTCTTTCATTTGGTGCCGAGACCCGGGAGCCTGTCAGCCTGCCTTCATTCAAGTTCTACTGCCTTCGCTCCCTACAAGTACTAGCATTCCTTGGATCGTGATCATCAGGCACAGATGTGGCCACCAGTTGATGCTCACATGTCCACTACATTTCGTGACTGCCACCGACTTCTACAAGAACAAAACCAGCGTGATCGCGAGCAGTATCGGCGATGGCAGCTCGACCAACAGCAGCGTTACCAAGAGTGACAGACAGAACAGCGCCAGCGTGATCGCGAGCGGCTGCATGAAGCACGTCTCGAACGACAGCGGCTGTATGAGGAACGTCTCCGTTGGGATGAAGAACAACGTCAGCGTGACAGAGAGTGGTGGATCGATTTCAACAAACGTCTTAACCGTGTGCTTGACAGATACCAGTCTCAGTTCAGCAAAACTCCCGTCAAAGGTGTAAGTAGTGAAGGAAGTCGAGGAGAAAGACAAGGAGAAGGCGGAAGTAACGAGAAAAGTGTGGATGAGCAGGATAAGGATGAAGTGAAGAAAAATGAGAAGGATGAAGAGAGGAATAGGGAGGAGAAAGGTGATAAGGAGAAGGAAGAGAAAGAGATTGTTTTGGTTGAAGATGCTCCTATTTTACCAGCGAAAGAATCAGTTTTTCTTGGTGACAAGTGTGGTTCTTGTGGTTCCGTTGTTGATCCTTTGCAGTTGGCATCTCTTCCAAGCGCGCTTATTGGGGCACACGTGGACGATCCCATCGATGTGACCTCTGCCGACATTGATGATTCGGCTTTGTTCGTGAATGCTCTTCAGGACATCCAGTGTGGTTCCGTTGGTGATTCGTTGCAAACGCATTCAGTTATGGGTGGTCCTGTACTTTTTGAGATGGCTGGAAGAGAGGGAGGCGGAAGAAGAAAGATAAAGAGGATAAAGAGACTGAGTAGGAAAGAAGAAGAGGAAGTCGAAGAGGAAAGAGGAGAGATGTTTAGTGGAAGAAGGGTGAAGAGAATAAAGAGAAGAAAGGGAGTGAAGAGAGTGATGAGGCGGAAGCGGATGATGAGGAGTAAGGTGATGAGAAGAAGGTGGAAAGTGAAGAGGAGAAAGAGGATGAAGAGAGTTAAGAGAAGAAGGAGAGAGAAGAGAGTGAGAGGAAGAAAGAGTCTGAGAAGAAGACAGAGGAAAATAATGATGTTTCGTTTGAGTTCGCTGCATAAGAGATGGAATCCCGTTTCTCCTATGACAAGACAACAGATGAAGGCAAGGGCTCAGAAAGGAAGGAGCGTCGTCCGCAAGAGGTTGAATCATCGTCGTGGCGTCAACGCAGAGCAGGTCTCCGGATATGCAGAGTTAGCAGAAGGCAGAGCAACTCGTTTCGATTCGTTCGAATGGCCGTCAGGCACGGATGAGGCCCAGTCAACATCCAAGGGAGAGTGATGAAGCGATTGTGTTTGTGTGAGTGTCTGTGTGTGTTTGCATTGTGTAGTTGCTTAGTGTGATTGTGTTGTGTGTGCGTGTTGTGTTTTACTAGTGGATAAAACCTCCCATTTCTTTCACTACGTATGTAGTGTGCGCTTTGAACCAGGAGATTGTCCCTAAGTGGACAGTCAAGCGTTGTGTGTGTAAAATACTGACTCAAGAAAGTGTGTATGGTTGCAGTAAACAAACAGTGACAGCACTTGCAGCAAGATGAACAAGTTCCCTGGGTTAACTAGGTCAAAAATGCTTTGGACAATGCATTGTTACAGTGAAAATGCTTTTGTATGTTTGGAATCCATTAAATTGCTAATAATTCAGCTGATTTATTGCTAGCATACGTGAATGAAACGTAAATTAAAATTCGTAACGAAAATTAATTTTCGTATTAGTTGTATTTAATTTTCGTATTCGTTTAATTTTCGTTTCCGTATTTCTCTAATTTTCGTATTCGTATTCGATACGAAATTTAAAAATCCTCGATTTAATTTTCGTACTAGTACGAAAATTAATTTTCGTGCCCATCCCTACAAACAGCTACCGCCAGTAATGGTATGCTTCAGCGGCGATAATCTACATACACAATTTTGCCACTAGGTTGATGTGCTTTAGCGGTGAAAATCTGCATTACACTAGTACAGTTACTTTCTGCATCAGAGTAGTTCAGTCAGGCAAGTTTGTCGCAATTTGGATATAAGCCAGATCGGGTTTTGATCAGCCGACATGGACTAATCCGGCTATAATAATATTGCAGAAATGTACGACAGCCATAGATGGCCTGTTTTATAGCCTTAGGTTGCTGTGAGAGTCCGTATAGTTCTATAAATAAATATGGATATTATGAATAAATAACAGAGGAGTAGTGTATAGTGCTGGAGCAAAAAAAACAAGAAAAAAGGACAAAAAATGGTTTCAAGTGTTGTTTAATAGCGGATTTTTCAAATGCATGCGTATACGCATTCCAATTACAAATGCGTATGAGTTTGTAAAAGCCAACGCGTATTTTGCGTATTGCGTATGCGTACCGGAGTTTTCCACTTATAAGACCTGGTCTTATAACTGGAAAATGCCCAAATTTGGGGTCACTTTTTGGCGCCCTTTTGAAGACCATGGTCTTATAGCTGGAAAATGTTATTTCACTGCAAAAAAGGATTTTTGGCCAATAGTTGAATTTGTTTTTCACCTATATGCTGTTCCAGACATGCCTGACCAGTTTACGCTTGACTTGTAAAACTTTACTTGAAATTACTAAAAGAAAGGTTGTGTTGAAGCATAGCAGGTACTGTATTACGTTCAAAACAAAAATCAGAATCATGTTTTATCTATATTATTGTGCAGAACCCTATCCAAATTCTACCGTATTCGCGCTCATCGGCCACGCAGGGAGAGCGGAGTGTTCGCGTCGGGACCCGTTCGCTGGCAGCTGGCAGGCAAACCAACATGGCCTCACAGACCGGCCAATAAGAACCGAGGAACGAGGAGGAGACGCGCAGCTGATTGGTCGGGGGCGGAGTTTCGGAGTGCGTGAAGCTCGGTGATAGGGTGATCGTGATCCAATATGGCGCTCTCTTTACTCATTTTCTCCAACTCACCCTGTATTTTATTCTTTTGATCTGTAAGACTAGTGTGCGGCTGTCTAGTAAAGACTTGTCTGTTGGACTGGATTCACAGCGCAAGCAAGGCCCGCCTAGCTGCCTCAACGCGACTCCGAGGACTGAGAACAAGCCTCCTGCAGTGAGTGCCTCGTCCTGTCGACCGCCTGTAGTGTGGTAACTTGTCGCATTTTCTCGGGTAGTCACTTAGTGCGAAATTGATACTATTTGCTACTCTTCTCGGCTCTCTACCGGCTGACTTGATCAACGGAGAGGGCGTCGACCTACACTATTTTCTTTTCTCACCACTCTCTTCTCGGCAACACGTTTTATTTCAACTTTCAACAAAATCACCAAATTCAACTTTTTATCAAAAACCACCTCTTCTTCACCTGCCGCAGCGTCCACCGTCCAGCCCAGCTTTATTCTGTCTAACCCCAGGAACCACCAACAGTAGGGGTTATGACAGAATTGGAGGTTCAACACCGAGATTAGGGAAGATCGCTAATTTATTATTTCAAGATGGAGTGCGAGCGTGGGAGGACGCAGTTCCGCGGACCTGCCAGAGCAAGGACGCGAGGAAGAGGAGCTCCCCGTGCGAGCAGAGGAGGACCGGCCAGTCGTGGAGCCGGCAGAGGGCTGCTGGCCCAAACTCGCCGAGACAACTTGGCCGCAGCCAGTCAACTTGATCAGCAGGAACACGGAGGAGCGACGAATATGGGTAACTTACCTACGCGACAGCTAGCCGCCGTGCTGACAACTACTATGGCTACGTCAGACGGAGCGGCAGCATTTTCTGCAGAGCCGGCCGGCGCCTGTTTGGGGTCCGCGGGAGCGGATGACGTTCCCCGAGCAGGTAGCAACGGGTCGGCACCGACTACGACTTCCAGTCAGCCGCAGGCAAAGAAGAGGCGCCATCCGCGACACCTCCTCATCCGCAGGAGCAGCGAGAATGGCTACGGACCTCAGCGGCAGCCGGACAGAGCCACCACTCAGGAAAGTGGACAGGCCGCCGGCATGTACGGACGACGCACTCAACAGCAGCAACAACACAGCTACGAGTCGGCGTTTCCGCCAGGTACGGGCCCCACTCAGGAGGGTGTACAGGCCTCTGGTGTTCGAGGACGGCCGGCTCATACCTACGACTACGAGTCTACGTACCCGCCGGACACTGGCCCCACTCAGGAGGGTGTGCAGGCCTCTAGTGTTCGGGGACGGCCGGCTCATACCTACGACTACGAGTCTACGTACCCGCCGGACACTGGCCCCACTCAGGAGGGTGTACAGGCCCCCGGTGTTCGCGGACGTCAGGCTCACCCCTACGACTCTGAGTCTACGTACCGGCCAGGCACTGACCCCACTCGGGAGAGTGTACAGGTTTTTGGTGCCTACGCCGGACCGACGCACCAACACAACTACGAAGCAGTCTCTACCTGGCCTGGTGGGAAAACGACGCAGTACAGTCAGGCCCGGTGCGGTTCTACGTGCCAGGAGGACGATGCAGTCGCCGAGTCAGTCGTGCGTCATTTTCATCAGAATGACCGCAGGTACGAAAACAGACAACGGCTGACGGGGAAGCGACGCAGTCAGTCAACGGCCAACATCTACAACGCTGGTGCTGGGTCGCCGGCTAGAGCGGCCCCCACCGGTCGGGAAGCAACCACCTCCATAGAGGAGCTGAAGTACACACAGGAGCTGCACCAGACTTTAACGCCGTTGCCGGTGGCGCCCCACACGCCTCTTTTGAGAGAACTTCTACAGGAAACCGGCAATGCTAGCGAGGAGGAAATGCCGGTTCTCTCGGACGAAACGCAGACGGCAGCTCGCGCCAGACAGCTGCCTGGTAACTTATTTCACCCACGTCAGATGCGTTTCCCGCCCGGTCCAGAGGGGGAGTACCAGCCCGACCGGCGGGATCATCACTACGCGTGCGCTTTTGGACCGGAGGAAGAGACAGGCTACACCTACACTCGCTCTCTGACGCGTTCGCCACCTCCGGATGTGTGGAGTGGACCGATAGCGCTGCACCCTGCTCGAACGGTGTCAGCATTCACTGTACATAGACGCACTCAGTCACCATCACCACATCTCACGGTAACTGTGACCAACACGGAATCTCAACTTCAGGGAGCACCCAGGGAACAACGAGCAACTACGGGTACGTGCTGGAGCGAGACCACCATCCTGGCGGAGGGCGAGCAACATACAGACCACCCCTACACACAACCGCCGGGTATGCGAGGGACTTCGCCGGCGCAGCGGAGAACACCGGTGACAGTTACGGTTACGAATACGGGTAGAAGGACGGCTGTGAAACAGAAACGCCCGGAGAAATCCGCGGTGTTTCTTCCCTACGCAACGGAGAAGGGTCGTGGACAACGAACTCGCTCTGCGGCCGGCAGTGACCGACCGCCGGAACCACCCCGGTCAGGCAGAGCTACGCCCGACTCTGTCCGCTCTCACTCTACGGCGGCGGATAGTCAGGACCAGACGGTGCGAGAGGACCCGGTGTCAGACACTGTGATTTGGAAGGCCATACAGGACAGAGTGCAGAAGGAAATTCTACAGGAGTCCCCTCGCACCCGCAGACAGGGAGGCAACAACAGAGGCCCGGCCGCTTCCTATACAGAATGCGAGCGGTTGGAGAGAGAGGAGGCTCAGGCCCGAGAGGAGGCAGAGAGAATTTCGGCGGTTGCTAATCGAGTATCACAGGCTGTGAAACAGGACGTGCAACACCTGGTGGAGCGCACAGTAGAACAACGAACGCAGGATCTTCGTCGCCGAGCCGAGGATGAACGGCGGAAAATTGGCGAGTGTTGGGACGGAATACGTGCGCGACAAGTGGAGATTCTCGAGCAGATCCAGGAATCCCGGGAGGTCGAACGAAGGACTCGAGAAATCAGTCAACGTGCCGAAGAACAGCGAGGTTCGCCCGCCCGGCGACCACGGCCAAACAACGGAGGAGAGGCAGGAACGGCAACTTGCTCTCTACCTGCTGACGTCGACCCGGAGGAGGAGTCTGACGAAGGCAGTTTGTCTGTATATATGGAAGAAGCAGCACCTCCTCGTACTCACGAGGTGGTGGGACAGGGAGTTCAGAAGGCAGGTAGCGTACCTCAGGAGAGACCGCGAGCGGACTTCTCGAGTGCTCCTGGTACTCCGATAACCTGGGTACCCGGCGCCTATCGCTGGCGCCCTCCTCGCTGCGAACCGGACGAAAACGGAGACCCTGTTCCTCATCGCCCTTGGGCCCCGCAGGAACCACGGGACTTACGGTGGCAGTTTCGAGGAGTGGTGCCCGAGGAGGAACCGCAGGACCAGCCGCAGGAAGGAGTTCCAGAATGGTACCGACGGGTCAATTTCGTCGGACCAATTGGACAGGTCACTGCACCGGACCCCGTTCAGGAGCGAGAGGAGCGGGGCCAGAACAACTTTCACAGAAGACCTCGCCGGCAGGAGGAGACGGCCGCCATCTTGGAAAGAGCAGTCGGTAGAGACGTTGAACAGCGAGCAAGAGAGGACCATCGAGCAGTGATGTGGCACTACGCGGTGCAGGCCAGTCAGCGTGAACCCATCACCCGCTTCCAACGCGCGGACCTCCAGATAGCGTCCGAGGACCAGGCACTGCTGGACTGGAACGAGACCACTAATCTTCGACAGTGGCTCGGACCTGACGAGCCGGAACAACCACCGACGGCTAGAGAGTGGCTGCTGACTCAGTTTCACAGACCGCTGCCGGTTCGAGGCGATTTCCTGCCAAGCAACGCTGACTTGTACCCAGGTCGCCTCCGCCGGTGGCGAGAAGGCCAGACCGAAAGGATGGGCGACCCAACGCCAAGACCGCAGACAGCCCCGGCGGAAACACGAGTGGAGCAGGCGCTGGAGATTGAGGGTCTTAACCACTGGGAGGATCCGGCTCGCGCCCGTGCGGCGGCACGCGAAAACATCAGCTCCTACCACCCAGCGCCTTCGGCCTGGCGTGTGGCTACTCGCGTACATGAGATGTCGCCTTACCACGAGCGGCCCGAATACTTGAGTGAGTACCCGGAGGCGGAACTAGCTACGTCGTACGAAGTTACACCACCTATTTCTCAGGTTTCGACTTCCGCGAGACCCAATCGCAGGACGGCGGTGAGTACGCAGCCCGCAGCCGGTTCTACTGGCCAGAACGTCGCGATCTCTACGACTTCGGCTACCAGAGCGACGACGACCCAGACCGGCCGGACTCAGACTAGAAGGCCAAGAGCGACTAGTATGGCCACTGGCATAACCAACTCCGGTCGAACCGAACGACCTGGACCGCCCGCTACTACAGCGGAGGATATCCATCAAGTGGCACCAGGAGATGGAATGCGTCTTCGGAACTGCGAAGCCCAGCTGGCAGAACAGGAGCTGGAACTTCAGAGGTATCGGCGGTATCTTCGCCGAATTCATCGGACTGACCCCCGTTGGGACCCGACACCGTCTCGCTCAGTCAGTCCAGAAGGAATACCCATCGAAGCACCACCTGCTACGGCCAGTCAACCTGTCCGACGCCCTCTACGTCCAGGAGACGTTCGAATTCTGTCTCGGCCGGCCTCTGAGGAAGCCGTTCCGAGTCGACCGCGATCGCCGCAGGACCGGCCCAATCAGGGAGTACGCACACGAGAGACAGAGGAAACTCTGTCGCGAGATTACGACTTGAACCGCCGAAGCAGACAACTGGAACAGGCGCTGACTCGGGCCGAAGAAGCACTACGCACCCAGTCACTTCACTACACCTCCCATGAGTTGGAGGCGCTGCGTGATACCTACCTCCATCAGGTGCGACAGGCGGCCAGGGACACCGGACAGGGCGAGGACCGAGCAGAGGAACGAATTCGCGAATTGACCACCGCAGGATTACAACATCTGCAACAAACCGCCAACTTGCAGAATCTCCAAACCAGAGGAGACGCTGCTACCAGAGGAGTGACGCTCCGGGACAACCGCGTTGTGTCAGGGTACGTAGAAGCCCAGGATGACATAGCGGAACGCCAACAACTAATGGCCAACCTGTTGAACCGAGCCGAGGACACTCTACACAACATCGAGCTTCGGGCAGCCGACCAGCGCAGGGAACCTTTTTACCTACGTTCCTTGAAGCTGCCAAAATTCGACCAGGATGTGGAGGACGTTCGGCAATTCCTCAACGATCTGGAGGAATACTTCGTTTTCGCCAAAGTAGTGGAGGACGAGGCGAAAGTGGCCCTGGTCAAAAGTGCAGTGCCTAAGGCCATGCGCGCTGCAATAGACACTGTGCCGCTGACTGAGCGGGGGACGTACGCTCAAGTACGAACACTGCTGGTCGATCGATTCCTGCCCCGGGAGAGAGCACTGGAAGTGAAGACCGAGTTGCTACGAACTACGCAAGGCAACCTCTCCCTGGACGAGTACTGCAAGGAGATTGAGCGCAAATCTTTGCGCCTTCACTACACCGAGCCGGGAGGAAACCTCACTGAGTGGCAGCTGTTGATGTTCTTCCAAGGACTGACCCCAGATTTACGTCAGAAAGCCAGGGAACACAACGTAGAACAACATTGCTTCAACCTGGCTGACGCCCGCCGAGCGATGCAGCGCTTTGAGCCCATCGAAACGGATCGAGCTTTTAGACCACCGCGGGCCGAACCTCCCAGACGTGCTCCGCCTAGAACTCAGCCTTTGAATCGGGCCCCGGCCCGACCGGCGCGAGCTCCAGAGTCCGCAGGCGCGAATCCGCCTCCTGATATCTGCCGGAGACCACCGGAAGGATACACGCGTGGAGGAGTGAAGACGCTGCCAAAAACCCAGACGTGGACTCGAGAAGCATGGGCTAAGTGGGTTAAGAAGAATCCACCAGACAGGGACAAGGCAGTGAACGACGCTGCCTATGAAAGAGCCATGGACGTTTACCGAGGAAGGGTCAACTTAGTGGAAGGCAGCATCGACGGAGAAGAACTCGAGGAGTTTGAAGATCTTCAACCGGATGACGGCTCGGACTTAGAGGACGAAGAGACGGAAGTGGGGGTAGTCGAAATTAACCCCGTTCGACCGGCGGAGCTGAAACCTGCCAACCCTACACTCAAACAGCCGGAGGCAATCCCTCTACGATTGCTAAAAGTAAACATCGGACCTGAAGAGGTGCCTGCCCTCATTGACACCGGCGCAGTGACTAACTTGTGCGGGAGAGAAGGACTCCGTGCTATCCTGAAGGAAGGAAAAACTCGAGGAGTCAAAACCACCTTGCACGGAGCGCGCGCAGTGTGGTTGAAAGGATTCACTGGAGGAGGAAGGGAGAGTCGACACGTGGTGGACACTACTCTCTCGTATCAAGGCCACCAGGCTAAGATGCGATTCGTGGTGGACATGAAGTGCCCCTACCCCCTGTTGGTAGGGCTGCCAGGAATCAAAGTTTTTCCACATCTACTAGTAACGCTGCTCTCCCAGCTAGTGGAAGGACAACCGTTGCCGGAAATCGGCCCGGCCCCTGCAGAGAAGACCGAGGAAATGTCCGAGACGGCCCAGCCGTGTACACCTGCTGGGGAAGGAGATTCTACCCCGGTGTTGAACATCTCCAACTGCACTACCCCAGAGGGAGCCGTCCCTGTGCACATGGTATCGGCACGGGAAATTCAACCAAATTGCGTGGAAACGGTCACTGGCAGAGCCCCGGGAGTGACGTTGGATGAGAAACACTACTATTTCATCCCTGCTCCGGAGACGGAAGTCGAGGTGAAGGTGCAGTATCGGACGGAGCATTACACTGACCAGTCGATACTGGTCACAGTGGCTAACCAAACGGACAGCGTCATCACTGTGGACGCCGGGACGGAAATCGGCAAACTGGTAGAGCATGCCACACCCAAGGACGCTGCAGCGGAGGAGAGTCGCCAGAGAGCGGAAGCCACGGTACAACAAATAATTGCTGCAGTCGACGAGCCACGACCGCCGGTATCAGGGACAGCCCATCCCCTGGGCGGTTTGACTGCCGAGGAGGTGGAAGCGGTAGAGGCAGCTATCACTCGTATTGTCACTGAGCCGGAAGAACGGAAACTGACCATGGCCGGCCTACTCCCGTTCGATGATCTGCCTCCGCAGATACGACGGGACTTGCTCACTTTTCTGCTAGAACGGAATGAGGCATTCAGTCTCACGGAGGACGAAATTGGTGACTGCCAAGTAGCCTACATGGAGATCGATACCGGAGAGGAGAGACCGGTCAGACAAGCGCTGCGACGGCTGCCCTTCCACGTTAGACCGAAGGTGGAGGCAAAAATCGCGGAATGGCTCGAAGCCGGCATCATTCGTCCATCACACAGTCCGTGGGCATCTCCAATCGTGCCGGTAATCAAGAAAAACGGAGACCTTCGATTGTGCGTGGATTTCCGGGAGCTCAACAAGGTGACCAAGAAGAACAGATTTCCTCTTCCCCGGATCGACGACCTACTAGATGCTATTGGGCAGGTGAAACCCACCTGTTTCTCAACTCTGGACATCCGTTCTGGATTCACCAACCTCCACATGCACCCTGATAGCGTAGAAAAGATGGCGTTCATCACCCACAAAGGACTCTACGAGTTCGAACGAGTACCTTTCGGCCTGTGCAACGCTCCCTCCTTTTACCAGGAGGTAGCCCAACGCATCCTCGGACACATCGACCCTACTCGAGTGTTCACCTACTTAGATGACGTGTTGATCATCTCGGCCACTTTGGAGGAACACAAAGGATTGATGGACCAGGTGTTCCGGGCGCTCCAGCGAGCGGGATTCCTAATCAACTTGACCAAATGCAACTTTGCTCGGCCACACGTGCTGTTTCTGGGCTTCCAGATCAGCGCCGACGGGATGCGAACGGACCCGGAGAAGATCGAAAAAGTGAAGAGTTGGCCCCGACCGACCAATTTGAAGACGTTGAGGAGCTTTATCGGTTTTTGCAGCTACTACCGCAGGTTTATTAAGGGATTCGCGCAGATGGCAGCTCCCCTTCATGAGTTGGTCAAGAAAGAGACAACTTGGTCCTGGGGTGAATCGCAGGAGACCGCCTTTCTCACCCTGATTCAACATCTGATCAACACCCCGGTGCTCAACTACCCTGACTTCTCGAAGCCGTTCATCATCGAGTCGGACGCGTCAGGGATCGCCATCGCCGCCATCTTGGCCCAGGAGAACGAGAAGAAGCAGCGACACCCTGTGGCCTACGCTAGTCGCAGTCTCCGCCCGAACGAGCTAAACTACAGTGCTACGGACCGCGAGTGTTTGGCGCTGGTATACGGTATCCAGCAGTTTCGGGTGTACATCTTTAACCACCAAGTAACTTTAATCACTGATCACAACGCGTTACGCTATTTACAGGAGAAACAACTAGTACAACGGTTGGCACGTTGGGCTCTACAAATCCAGGAAATCATGCCCAACATTGTCTACCGTCCCGGACGGGTCAACCACGGAGCCGACGCCCTGTCGAGGATGCCTCACGACAAACTGGAGGAGCGAAACCTTCACGGCATCTCGGACGTGAATCTTTCGGAGGGGAGACCATACACGGAATTGGTCACGCAGCGAGTGCCGTACGACGACATGTTGGTGATGAAGGTTCACCTGGACATGCCGGTCAGCCGGCCTCTTTGGAAACACCTCACCGACAGCGGGCTGGATTTGTTACCGCCACTCGACCAGCCTGCGGTAATGAACGCCTGCGTGATGGGCACCATGGGACACTTTCGCGACCGGATTCACGCATTATCGGTCTTGCCGATGATGCAGGTGCCAACCAGACAGGATATCGAGCAACTTGCCGCCATGCATCAAAAACAGGACCCGAAATGGTCGGCAATGATCACCTACAAAAACACGGGTGAATTGCCGGCAGATTTGGAACTTTCCAAATGGATTCAGCGATACCAGGAGGAGTACGTTGTCACGGGCGAATTGCTTTGGCACGTACACACCGTTCCAGCAGCACCGGGCACCAACCCGGCGGACCAACTTCAACGATTGCAGCTCTGCATCCCGTTGCCTCTTCGGCCCCGTCTGTTGTACGACCACCACGGGGCACGGACGTCAGGACATTTCGGCATCAGTAAGACCTACAACAGGATGAAGCGGCTATATTATTGGCCGCAAATGCGACAGGACATTGCTCAACAGGTGCACGGTTGCCTGCTGTGTGCTACTCGGCGTGGCCAGTCGCCTACGGAGAACCCCCCGATGGGGATGATGCCTCTTCCTGTGGAGCCATTTCAACGACTCTACATGGACACACTCAAACTCAATCTCACTGCCACTGGATACACCTACGTCCTGGTGGTGATGGATGCCTACACCAAATTCGTAGTGGCGCAGCCGTTGCGAGACCGTAGGGGTCATACGGTTGCACGAGCGCTGCTGGACCGAGTCTTTACGATTTTCGGTCCCCCGAAGGAGATTGTCTCGGATAACGGAACGGAATTCAAAAATCGATCGGTTCAACGCCTGTTGGAGATGTACGACGTGCGACACCGGTGGGCCTTGCCCTACTCTCCACGGACTGGAGGATTGGTGGAGAAAATGAACTCCACACTAGCCAACATGCTGTCTCGATTGGTGAACAAGGAGGCGGACGACTGGGACCTCAACCTGTCCACGGTAGTCTATGCCTACAACGCCACACCCCAGTCGGCTACACAGCTGCCGCCTGCGGAGATGGTGTTTCTACGGCGTCTACACCTGCCCAGCTCAGTGCCTGGGGCTCACCTGACCGGAGATCGAATGGTGGACGGCCCCACCGACGAGGATCGACGGCAAATTTGGCAACGTGACCGGCGCTTGCTGGAGGACAACTTGCGGCGCGCCCAATTGACCAACCAGGAGCGATTCAATCAACGATGGGGCGCTAAGGAGACGAAAATCCGGCCAGGTGACAAGGTGATGCGGTACGACCCTGGAGTACGGACGATGAAGCTGGCCATGCAGTACACCGGCCCCTACCAGGTGGTCGAGCTCCAGGGACACCAAGCGGTCATCGTACCGATCGGAGGGAGAGACAACACTCCTCGACGGGTGCACCTGCAACATCTGTCGCGCTGCTACCCGGAGTTGGAAGGACCGAGTTTCCTGGGACGGAAGGGAGCGGAACAGCTGCAGGCTCCGGCCCCGGAGCTTCCTGCCCTTCCAGAGGAGCGAGAGGAGGCCGGCGGGGAGAATATGGAGCAGGACCATCTCCCGGAGCCAGAGGAGGACCGAATCCCGTCCGACCTGGATGAGGAGGAGGAGATTGAGTACTAAGACCCTCAACCTGCCTTGTACATAGTGTATATAGATGTTCGCGCGATCGGGTCAACATCCTATCTCCTACCTCCTGCCCTCCTACGTAGAAGCGCTCCGACTCATCACAAGACTGGCTGCTAGCGGCGTAGTGCCGCCCATCTCTCCCCCTCTTGTCGCATAGAGGCGCGGGATTAGTTACGAGGATTCGCTGGCGCGTTGGAGTGTGGTTGTCTCAGTGCTTACGCTACCTAATTCTAGCCCCAACCAGCAACTGCCGCCAGCTATGTCGTCTGGGACGAGTGAATCACCGGGGCTGCCCTACGTCCAGCGGTAAACCACTGCGTCTGCCTGCCGGGATCTGTTTTGTTTGCATCCTCTAGTGGTGTTGGCACTAGTTTAGTTGCTTCACTCACCTCCTGCTTGGCGTGATTTCTTTTCCGGCCACCTACAACACTACAATGACGTTTTTGAACAACATTCCTTGTTGCAGTCCGGGCTACAAGACGCAGCCTCTGCCACCAGACAAACTATTGTTTGTGTTGTGTTGGTTAGAGTCAAGGAGTGCGCAGCATTGGGCAGCCATGGCTAGTCAACCACCGCCCGGACCGAGTCGATCGCCAGATGGAGGAGGAGAGGGCCCCGGCAGGAGGCACGCGGAGGAACCCACGCCGATGGAGGAGGAGCCGGACCGACCAGCCACATTGGGTCGATCTAGTCGCCGACCCCCGTCGAGCAAGGGCAGCCATCCGCTGTCACGGCCGGGATCGACACCACCACCACCACTGCTACAGGTACGACCACCGGTGCCCGTCACTCACCAAGTGGCGGCAGGAACGTCGCAGAGCGGTGATCAGCAATCGCCGCCGCGGAGGACATTTCCGGAGAAACCAAGAACCAAGAAGAAACACTATGACTCTGTTAGTGAGGACGACTCGCCGACATCGAGACGCGAGCCGGAGCGACAACGACGTCGGCCCGACCGTAGTCCAGGCCGTCGCTCTTCGAGAGGACTGGAGACACATGATTCTGCCAGACAACCGACTACCAGCAGTAAACGGACGGCAGATCCAGCGGAGACCGTCCGTTCGTCCAAACGATCGAGACGGGACGATGTTCGCTCTACACCTTCGTCGAGTGAGCGTTCTGGCCAACCACCTGTCGCTCGCTCATCGCCGGGACCAGGAGATGATCAGCAGGGCTCCAAGGAACAACCTGAACGCGGTAGGAAGTCCAGTCCGAAAGGGAGAAAGGAGTCTACTGACCGTGCCGGCCCGAGTAAGCAAGAAGGGCCTGCTAGTCCGCGGAAACATCACCATCATCACCACCGCAGTAAGAGTGGACACACTAGCTCACGGAGCCACGTGGAGAGAAGTGACCGAGCCGGCTCCAAGGGCCGGAAGGAGAAGGAGGCCAGCCCTAAGGGCCACCGGGACAGGAGCGAGCGCGCTAGCTCTCGGAGTAGGACAGAGAAGGTCGAACGAGCCAGTTCACGTGGTCGAGCGGAACGAGAGGAGCGAGCCAGCTCGCGCGGCAGGACAGGCCATGACGAACGTGCTAGCTCGCGGGGTCGGACAGAGAAGGGAGGACGAACCAGTTCGCGAGGCCCCGCTGAGCGGACCAGTTCTAAGGGCCGACGAGATGGAGAGGAGAAAGCCCGCTCCAAGGACCGCCGAGGGCGTGACGACCATCCCAGTTCGGACAGACGCGATTCCAGAGGAAGGACAGGCTCTGACCGACAACCAGAGAGGCCGCGTTCGCCTGTCTTTGCCCGACCCGGTCGTGGACGTGGAGCCTGGGGCCCCGCCTCAGGAGGACGATCCGGCCGATCGGATTTCCAACAAACTCGAGCGCCACGCTCTGCACCGGTACTACCAGATGTCACGGATGAGAACGAGTGGCAAAAACAACGGGTGCCTTCGGTTACGCGGAAACCTGCTCGTACACGTAACACCGCCGGAATTGGTTTGCCACCGTCTGAACCTCCAGGCCGCGGTTCTCGAGGTTATGAACCATGGCCAGACTGGCAGTTAGAGGAACAGGAGGACTACGAGCTCTACTACACCGAGGAGCAGATCTTCAAGTGGATGGAGGCGGCGGCAGCAGCCACAGGTGACCCCACGGCCACCCAGGAAGTTATGGGAGTGGTCACTGGCATCGAGCGAGGGGAGTGCCGAGACCAACAGTGGCTCTCCAACCGACCGCGAAACGAGTACACTGAGGAGGAGATTTTTCGACCAGCTGATTTGGAGGCTATCCAACACCATCTACGACCGGAGGTAGTCGAGCAACGCAAACAGTGTAGGGAATGGGCACGACAGTGGCTCATTTTGGAGGCGCATCCACCTCGAGGAGTGTTCCCGGAGACCCCGTTACGAACTAATCTTCCAGCGGAACCACCTATCGGCCCAGACAAGAAAACGTTGGAAAGCGAACTGCCAACGTACAACATCCAACCAATGTCTGATGACAGGGGCCAACATCTCTACCAGGAGACTCTTCCAATGGCCCAGCTAGTGACGCCGCTGGACTTTTCGGGAATGACTAGCGAGGACTGGGCCCAGTATTCTACCCAGCGCCCAGAGAACATGGATGCCGACTGGACTGAGTACTACTCTCAGATCAAACTGGACGACTACCCGTTGAACGAGCTGGAGCGGATGGGTGTCGCCCCAGGGACGCACACCTTTCGGCCCGGAGACTACATCGGCACGCCACCGGTAATGGGACCTATCTACCAGGAGCAGACGGAGGCGTACAACGACCATCCGTCCATCGGCCGGGTGGACCCCACTCAACCTAACAAGAACGGGCGGTTCGAGACCGCCATTCAGCTAGCTCCCATCCGCAACACCAGGCCGGCTGAACTGATCGCAGACTTGTGTGCAAAATCGGAAAAGGGAATCTGGTGGCGCACGTATGAGTCAATACAGGAACGTCGCAGGGCCAAGCGAAGACGTCCCAACATAAAGGACCTCTCTATCCAACCGGAACGCGACCACCGGCTCGTAAAGATGTTGATCAAACTCTACGTTTTCAACCCGGAGGCGTCGGCAGCCAACATCCCGTATCACACTGTGCCACAACATGCCATGATTCGGACGCCTTTGGAGGCCACCCCGGCTGGGCGGTTTCCGACACCGTACGTTGTGGAAGGAGAGTATCAGGTTTCTGACCTGAACATGATACTATCTGACATGCTCCGACACTCGCAGTTCATGTTCCACGGCTTGGCCATCATTTCCATCGACTTCGAAGGATGGTCTATTGGAGGAGACTTGCCGCTGTCTGTGGTGATGGACCGGGAGCTATTTCGGGTCATCAAGGAGGTGGAACCGACCACGGAGTTCTGCCGAGCTAGTGTCTTGGTGGACGACCTTGTCGCTCGGAACAAGATCGAGGAAGTTCTGGTTCAGGCTTTTGAGAAATTCGACAAAAGTCTGGACGAGGAATACAACCGCAGGAAGGCCGCTGTCAACAAGGCTCATAAATGGGCCACTCAGAAACATTCTACCCCGGAACAACAATGGGAGGCCAAACGAGCCGAGAAGGAGGCTCTCCATCACCTGCAGAACCTGACTACCAAGCGGTACGCCAAGGCCTACGCGGACGCCACCTCCTTCAATCCGAAGAAGTCTGGTGTCACCATTCCTCGCAGGACACGACTGATAAGCGCCATCAACGCGGTTAGGCAGGCCAATTGCTACGTGCTGGTCAACGCGGTGGACCCTTTCTACACGGGCGCGCCATTGTCCGTGATGTCTATCACCTCTACCGGATGTACACCACTCGTCATCTTGATGCATGCTATGACGGAGCTTCCGCCGTTCCTGCACGAGGTGCTCTGCAACCCGCAGATCATCAAAATCGGGCTGGGATCGGCACAAGACCAGGTGATGCTCAGGAACTGTACCCACCACGGTGGACAACGGTGGAACTACTTAACCACTGAGTACGGATACATCGACCTGCAGGACTGGCTGTCAGAATTGGAGGGCTCTCACCTGACCCGAGGAGAGCGAGTAGGAGCCACCACTCTCTCTACCCTCTACCTTGGAGCCGGATACCCAAACAACTTCAAACAAACCATGCAGCTCTCGTCCTTCATGCCCAGCCCACGAGGAGACCCGATTCCGCGCCCACAGACGGACTATGCAGCGCTGGACGTGGTGGACATTATGGCCGGAGCAGCGGCCGTTGCGTGCATTACGCCCGACTTGGTGTATTGTTCGCCTACGGACGACGAGGAAAAGCAACTTGCTATTCGCCTGTTCAACGGTCTGCGAGCAGCATTCATGTCTCCGGACATCGAGATCGCCCGGTCGATGGCGCCGAAGCCCAACGAGTCGGTTTTCTTTCGTCTGAGAGGGAATCCTAGGAAGGATGAGGTGCGTCGCGCGGCCCAAATCGCTCAGCAGTTGGACCAGGACGACCGGATCGAAGAGGTGGACCAGAGCCGAGTTGCGAGCTTCTACCAATTCAAAGGCGAACTGGAGAACACCGCCCTGGCCATTCAGAAGGAAGGCGAGGCTCTCAACTATGTGCTGAACCAAATCATCTTTGGTTACCGCAACCACGCCCGACAGGCCTACGAGGTCTGGAAACACAAACCGGAAGCTTATGGCGCGACCCGCTACATGAGCCGATGGGACGAGGAAGTGGTGTCGGTGGAGCAACGACAAGCTGGCCCTCAATCGGATCGGGCCACCTTCATGTTCTTCGGTTACACACAACCTAGAGGACGACCACTGATTGCGGCTATCACCACCGACCTCAGAGGGTTGGTTCTGGCGCGAAGGAAGGCTATCGTTCACTACCACCGGTGGCTCGCCGAGAAACCCGCGGACACTTTGTCTCTCGAGGAACGAGCCAGGAGAACTCAAATACTCGACCGCTATCCTGATCAAGAGGTGCCCGGCGTTCACGATGAAGTCTGCCTCACCGGAGGAGACGTGGTCTGGTTGGATGCCATGCGACGAGCCATCGTGTTTACGCTGGCCGGGGAGGAACCACCCATCTATCGACCAGATACCATCATTCGTCCAGGGAGACCGGCCACCCGGCCGAGGTGCGCCAGGGGATTCGATCGAAACCTGGACCACTGTCCGACATGCTCGCTCAGGAGACCAGAATCGTTGCCCTCAAAGGACACTGGCCGCCACCGGACCGCGAAGCCATGGGCCACGGGGACCTCCGCATGATGCAGATGTCTTTCCGTAAGGCTTTCTCAGGACCGCGGGCCGCGTTCGACTACGCCATCTTTCGACCAATGTTGACCAACTACTACCAGATGGGCGAACACAAGGAGGACGCTTACCGTCTGTTGCGACAACTGGACCAGATCCACCCGCGCCAGACCCCGGACGAGTTGCAACTGACCCACCAACAAGACTTGACACTGTTGATGATGGAGCTAGTGAAGGAGAGGGATCTGCGATTTGTCAGCTGGCAACGAAAGAAACAACCCGTGGGATGGGAACCATCCAGGCCAGTGGAGTTTGGTCCCCTGGTACCAGACGCTGAAATGGCCTTCCAGTATGACTTGGCCGCGGTGCCCGACACTTCTCGCTCATTTCAGTGGATGTTCCACACCCACATTCAGCGACGAATTCTTCTGGACAAGGCCGACCCGGCATTGGCGAGGCGCAGAGAACAGGACGCAGTTCTTCGAGAGAAGGACCACCAACAGTACCTGGCCAGGGAACAACGGCGCAACGTGCTCATGGAGAACGCCTACGAGGACTCGGACCAACCAGTGGTGCAGCCACCTTCATCAGCGGCTGCTGAGCGACCGGTGGAGTCAATGGACGTGAGACCGGTCTCGGCGGCCACAGCGCCGGGCGGAGACCGAGAAACCCCTGGTACGGACGAGCGGATGGAGCAGGGCGATCAAGAACCGCCCGCTGGGGGAGATTCGGACCAGCAGGACCGACGTAGCCGGAGAGGCGACACAGTCGACGAAATGAGCGACACGGCCATCCTGGGACGATCTGGCGAGGGTGATGAGGAGTACAGTAGATCGGAGATGGACGAGGGACAATCGGACGTTCGTAGTGTCGCAAGGTCAGAGGCGTCTGCCCCTAGAGCACTGGCACTAACACCCGGAATACCGCTGCCGGTCACAGTGAAGGAGGAGAAGGAAACCACCCCACCTCCGGGACAGGAACCCATGGATACTTCTGGTTCCATGGCAATGGCGGCCAGCGGCGCCTCGCCATCACCCGCGGCCCAGCCAATTTCCTCGCCTCAATCTGTCGCCACCGTAAGGACCACTCTCACTGAGCGACAGCGCCGACTGCTACAGGACCCCACGGCCTACGACCAGTTTGACTACGATGAGGATATGGCCTCAATCCGCTCAGCAAGGACGGGTCCTGTGGAACCAGTTCCTTCAGTCACGGACGAGGATCGGCTCGACGCCCGACTCCCTCGACCGGGCCAGGAGTTCCGACCTACGGTGACAATCCAACCCTTCAGGGACATGGCCGCCGACCGACGAATTTGGACTCGCTGGGCTGACCGCCGGGACCTCATTGTTGGAAGACCGGAGAGTTTGAAGGACCTGATCACGGAGGTCCCGAGGGAAACGGCTACCCCGCTGGGTATCCTTCTACCTGACACTGCTCCAGAGGCCGCCTACCTTGTGCCACTCAGCATGCAGAGCCTGCTCGAACACTACAGAGGACTCCCACTGCCGTTCCACAAGGACGACACTATGGCGTTTGCGAAGGAGTTCGACGACTTGGCGGCTCCGCGCCCTCTCAACCGCTATCCTGGAGGAGACTTTCCTTTCTCTATGGCGCTACCACCGTTCCACCCGGAAATGGTGCTGGCGAACGCTCAGTGGTTCGGATCACTGATGGCGAGTCACCCTCTTCTGGCCGGATTGACCATCAGGGAAACTATCCAGAGGACCAACCAACAGCTGCCAGATGACGACGTACAGGTCCCCGTCGTCGAATCTGGATGGTACACTCGACTGTGGGAGGAGTTCGTGCGCCAGACCGTGACTGCAAAATCACTACCCACCGGGACCCTCCGGTCGGAAACTTTCCCGAATGCGCCAGAGCTGGCCGGAATCTACCAATCCTTCATGAAGAGCAAACTCGCGATGGCTTCCCAGGCCGGCTTGGTGATTGGACAGGCTCTCATACCCTTCGATCAGGACGCCATGCCGTCAGCAGCCTTACTGCAAACTCTGTTGCCGGAGGTCTGCTATGCAAATGGACGACAGCCGATCAGCCTGGCGCCGGTAGCCTGGGGCTTGCCGTCCAAGCCGAACGGTACGGAGATCACCTGGAGGCGCTACGAGAAGTTCCAGCTGGCAATGATCCAGTTGGTGGTCAGCAACCCCTTTATCCACCCGCTGGGACTTGCTCGGCTCTACCTGATGGGCCTGGGACCGAGGATGATTCTCACTCTGCTGGAACACCCGGTGTTGGGAGCGGCTGTTACTGCCTTTGCGGCACATCATCACTTCGTTCCTCCCGACCCACCACCTCCACCAGGAGTCACTACGATCATCGTCGGGGTGCTAGCTGAGCTGTTCTGTTGGTACTTGCACCAACTGCGGCTCTTCCATCGAGTGATGCAGCTACGAGCGGAGCACAACCTCCGGGACCACAA
>JASANB010007269.1:0-54409 GCA_030248155.1 Sabatieria punctata | reverse complement strand
ATGTATATGTATTTTTTAAAAAAATATGTACATAAAATACATACAGTATTATACATATTTTTTCAAAGCCAGGTTTTAAGTTGAAAAATGCTGCTAAAAGAGTTGTTTGTGACTGAAATTAGAAAGAGTCTACGCTTGGACCTGATTAGCATGAAATTGATTCAGTACGTCAGTCAAATTAGCAATAATTTCCACATTTAAGTTCTGTTAAAAATCCTCCACGTACAGTCAGTCATTTTCTGTATGGGAGACCTGTGCAATCAACTTTGTTTTCGAAACCGCAATGGCCAATAATTTCGTCTAGGTCAACTAGCAAAAGAAATGAGCATTTTTCTCCTGCTATTTATCCATTGAATTTGAAAATCTAAATGTTCCCTCATTAGAACTCATTTTGGTCGCCTCGCACCACTTTACACGGTGATGGTATTTCTCAATTAAAACACCAAATCTGTGGTTTTTCTACCACTGGAGCAAATTCAGACATTGGCATCCTAAGAAAATGAAGTTTCACGCTATGGATGGCAGGCTGAGACTTGAAAATGCAGCATTTCATCAGAAATTCAATATGTATTTTCAAATATGTATTTTAGATACATAGTGGCCTCAGAATACATATACATAAACATATTCTCTGAGCAATACATAAACATATACATATACATATATGTATTCCAAAAATAATACATAATATGTATTTTTTACATATACATATACATATATGTATTCCACAGTAGTGTCACGGCGGCCCTGGCATCCGTGAGAGCGGTTGTTTGTGGCTTCGAAACTGGTCAAAACGACTGGAAGTACATAGTCGACATAAAGCCCAACCCAGACCGTCGAAAGCCGGAGATGGCCAGTAGGTAAATGGGAACCGAACCGGCGCTGCCGTTGCACCTAATGACAGCAAGGAGGAGGGTTGTTTGTAGGGCTACCCATTGAAGGTCTCTGAAAAGAGCGAGGGGTGTCCTGAGCTGTCCGAAAGGACAGTGGAACTTAAAAACAAAACAAAACAAAACAAACGAACGAACGAACAAACAAACAAACAAACAAACAAACCCAATATCAGTTCGTACTCCATTGTGTACACGCCCTGTACGTACGTACAATGTATGCAATATGCCTCTGCAGCATCTGCGGATAAAAATTGGAATTCCCGGCCAAGAATTGCAACGTACACAACCACGTACGAATACGCAACCTTATTGGCAATAACCACACTGAAAAGCGCAAACGCGCTTCCCTTAATACTGTAGTTTCCAATCGCTATAATATCTCATCAACCAATACTGTATCCTCCTGTCTATAGTTTTCCTTTTTACTAAAAACGGACTCCATAAATAGAAAATTCGGAATGCCTGCAAAGCTTTGATGTATACCACCTTTATATATAAGCCTGAAAATTATCTCAAAAACACCGAAAACTACCATTTTCTTTCTTCCTCAGCTCCCCTCGACAGCATTTTTTCAATTGATAAGTACTCCAAAACGAATGAACGAATTTCACTCAAATCTTCACCAAAAGATAGAGAAAACTTCAGTCTGCAATGTCTCCAAATATTGGAGCAATCGGTCCAGAAATATAAAACTTATGCTAAAAAGCATAGCCCAAAAAATAGCGTTTTTTGCATTTTCTTCAATTTTGTCCAAAATCCGACATAAACATCTTTAGAGCTTTCTGATCGCAGCTGGCTGTGTACCGTTCGAAAGAACAGCCTTTTCTCATTCATAATATGCAATCCCCACCTTTGTACGTTTACTTTTACTACAGTTATGAGCTAAATACGGCAAAAAGTCCAAAAAAAATTTTTTTAGAATTTTCGCCCAAAAATGTTAAAATCTTGTTTATATTGTGTCCTTACATCCTGACACAAATTTTGAGCCAAATCGCAAAACTTCTTACCCAGATTATCATGTCCTGAACACAGGGTCTCATAACCAAGAAAAACCGACTCTTACTATTTTTCAATGTTTCATAACTTTTGATCCCAGAGTCGAAAAAACGTCTACGACCCTTAGTTTCAAACTACAATCATTCCTTAACAAAACCTAAAAGTCCCAGAGCTCCAGACCTTCCCCAGATCGCGCAACCCTCTTCCCCGCTTCAAAAATCAAAAAGTAAAAAAAATTCGAAAAAAGTGTCCAAAATTTGACCATTTTTAGTGCTTCAATCGGCCATAACTTTTGATCCCGGATTAGTATGCAATTCTACCACACGTAATATGAAACTACACACATTGCTTAACAAAACGTAACAGGTCCGATCCATGGGGACCTTTAAACCATTAGTTGGTTTTACTGGCAATTTTCAAAAATTAAAAAAATTTTTAACTCAAAAACGAAAAACAATATTCAAAAACCGACTGCACCAATAGAAAATTCAGAATTTTTGCAAACTTTTGATGTATAACACGTTACTATGTTACCGCGAGAAGTACCTTAAAAATGCCGAAAACCACCATTTTGTTTTTTCGCCAGCCCCCCCCCCCCTCGAGAGCATTTTTTCAAAAAAGCAGTGCTCGAAAACGAATCGACCAATTTCGCTCAACTCTTCACCAAAAGATAGAAAAAACTTCAAATTACAATGCCTGCAAATATTAGAGGAATCGGTCCACAAACACAAAAGTTACGCTAAAAAGTATGGCCGAAAAAACACCCTTTTTTGGCACTTTTTTTTCAAATTTGGTCAAACTCCGACATAATAAGAGAAGCGCATTTGCTCCCTCCTCAAATGCTACGAAAACAATTTTTAGTATGGACCGCGGTAACAATAACTACACCGGGAAAGCGCAAACGCGCTTCCCTTAATTCGCTGTATCGGTTGTAAATCAGTATTTACATATCTCGACTTGCAAACTTTCCAAAATCTCTAAAACACATGGAAACTACGCAACTACTACCCACTGAACCCAAAATGTCAGCAAATTTTCCTTAAAAATTTCGGTTTTTGACAAGTTTTGTCGAAAAACTGGGTTTTTGACGCAATTTCCTTGGTCGAAAATTTGAATTTAACGCCGAAAATTTGCACTGGACCTATAGGCGGACAACTACGCACCGAGACCTGGCTGTCCCCCTTGAGCTGCCGACCATGCATATGTATGAACCCTAAGTTTGAGAGTCATGCAACTACTTTCAGTTTTACTTAACCCTTGTGTCTTCCTGCCCCTGCAGTTGGCTACTCCTAGTCCGAAAGGACAAAAAGTTACAACAACAACCCTAAATTAGCGTCATAGAGCAACTTTTACAAGTACATTTTAAGTATCTCAATCCCTTCCTTAAAATTTTTGCTGGAGCCCATCCGCGATCATGTCAACACATCTCCCCTTCGGCCGATGACCTGTTTATTATATTGCAAAATAAAAAATGACTACTTTCACTGATTTGCTGTCAGGATCAGCGTGTAACCGGGGCTATATCCTGCTGTAACTTCTGAGTTTGTTAACCAATTTCGCTGAAAATTTAACACAACTTGCACAGAACCTCAAAAATTTAACTCTAAAAATTTTAGCCGTCGTTTCAACCATTATTTATGCACTTGCACATGTAATACCGTCTGTCAACGTGAACACATGTAAGTGTGTAGCTAGCGGTTGAAGCGACTAACTGGATTAAAATTTTTACAGTAAAAATTCTGAAATTCTGAGCATGCTATGTGAAAATTTCAGGGAAATTGATCGACGAACGCAAAAGTTACAGTAAGACAAAACCCGGATAGATAATTTAATTAGCTTAACCTAACCTTTACTAGAAAGTGACAGCGGACACGTTGAAGTGCATAAATAATGGTTGAAGTGATTGACTTGGCTATAACTTTCAGAGAACAATTCTAGGGTGATGATTCTGTGGTAAAGTTTTGGGCGATTAACAAACACAAAAGTTACAGCAAGTTGAAACCCGGTAGAGATAAATGGGCCACCCTGTGCTTCTACAAACTCTAACGCCAACAAATCTTACTCGTTCTGCGCTGTTTTCTTTCTATTTTTCACATTTTTCACAGTTGTCAGTTGCGAAGATTTTCACCTCCATTGTTATTCCCTATTCATTTGCCGGAGTCGCTATTCGGGTTCACGATCGGACGCCTCATTAATCTGGACAAGTTGGGGCCAGCCAATTTTGTTCAGATTAGGGAGTTTTTGCATTAATGAATTAAAAGCCATTTTTTATAAAAGCCGGACAGGGTGGAACATGAAAATTTCTGACCTATACTTTTTGTGACGAATCGATAGGTCTTAGTAGAAAATACAAACACTGCACTGCGGTATTTTTTACCCCCATACTGCTTGCGGTATTTATGGCCAAAAACGTGATTTTGGACATTTTCAATTCATGCAATAGCCTACTTAACCGATCGGGCTCATATTTTCAGATTAGATTACGTTTTACCATGCCAACTATTCCTGCAAAGTTTGGAGCTGATCGATTCAAACCCACGTGAATAGCGTCAATTTTAAATGAAATTTCAAAAGTAAAAAAAAATCTTTTTGACCCAGTTAAGGATTTTGCCCATACCTCTAGGCATACATGGGCCGGAAAAATTGGTTGGGGTAGTCAAATTTCGAAAATTTGGGGGCTGCCGGTTTAGGGGGTCGCGGCGATTTTGGTGGGTGGGGTCAGGAACAAAAATTGCCTTCAGGTGGGTGGGTGGGGTCCTTTAGGGGTCGAGCCCAAGCGACATATTCTCTTTGCAGGCAGAAGAAAAACCTTGTGTTTTTAGAAGAAACTCGTTTTGGGAGGAACGATCCCTGGTGGCTGAGTAACAAAATGAAATGTTATTGTGTATTTCGCTCAATACATGTTTCAGTTTTCTTGTTAAATCTTCGCTCTCATCTCAATAAGATTGATACGGCAATGAGTAACCACAGGCGGCCGCAATCGGGTTGGATTGCAATACGGCGCCTAAGAGTTTTCCGGGAGGGGGAACAAAACAATATTCGGTCACCCTCCCGAAATTTAGTTATGGTCACGCTCTGCCTGCGGCTGGCTGCGCAGTAGAACATTGGTCGGATCAACAGGTGTGTAGCTGGGGGAGGGGGAATCAGGAACCGGTCCCTAACACAAATTGATGTTTTTAATGATCATAATTAATTATAGATTAACAAGTTTTATCGATAAATAGCGATTATAAATTATTTTTTGGCAAAATTAAAAAAGTCAAAATCGTCCAAAATGGTTATATCATTTGAAAGCCCTTCACCTGACGAGTCTAATGATCACTACACCAGCGTAGGGCACGCCCCGGGGGTAGAGATGTAACCACAATCCGGTATTTTTAGCTCAAAACCACTATCCGGTATCCGGTATGTTTCACGTATTACCCGGTTAAAATACCGGACAAAACCGGATAATCCGGTATTTTTCAAATCCGAAACACTATCCGGTGTCCGGTATTTTTCTTTGCGGTTGCATCTCTACCCGGCCGGGGGGCCGTTTTGCCAAATATAAAAGCACCCATAAAGACGCATCAGTATAGGCCATAGCCACGCACCGTAGGGCCTGTTTTCCAAATATAAAAATACCCCTAGAGGGACGCATCAGTATAGGGCACGCTCCTGAGGTAGGGATGGCCAAAGCATGTCCGCGCGGCGCGGAATAGAAAATACAAAATCACAGCCAAAAAGTGGTCCAAAACGGTTTTTGCAACTTCAAGCGCAAATGCTTTTTTTGTGTTCCGTTATTGATAGGGGGTGTGATGTATTTATATGAAACAGAGTGTGAGCTATCGAATAAGATGCATTTTGAATCAAAATTCGGCCGTTAAAGGGCATTTTCCTCTCGAAAACTGAATTCGTCGTTTTTCAATGGCCATTTTCTGCTAAAAGGAGAGTTGATTCAAATTTTGTTCAACCGGATTTAAAATCAGCGCAACTTGTTACCTATATAGCACCACTTTTTTTCTTTCCGCACTTCGGCATGGTCCCCACAAATTTGATTCTTTCTTAACTACTGAAAATGGGCATTTTCGTGGATTTTTTTCATGTTCCTCGTTCTTGTGAAAAAACGACGAATTCGGCGCAAGATGTTCAATCGGTTCCATGTACAGTAGACTTCAGGCTTTCGAATGATATAAGAATTTGCTCTCTGCTCTTTGCCGTTAACCCCACAAACGGTGTTGAAGTTTCTGTAACGCTTAATTTTTGCCATTTCAGGCTTTTATTGTACCCAACACTTGCAATCATACTTTTTTTGCATTAATTTAGCTGGGCGACGAATATTCACATCTTTCTAGTAGATTTTAAACAATCAAGTTGGTTTCACCTTCGTCACTCGCGCCATAGAAAATCAGCCACCGCTGGGACGGCGACCAAGTTATAAACACTAATTTACGCGATTTGACCCACGCAGCTGTTTTGAACCCGCATTTCTCCAATTCTTCATGAAATTAAGTGCGGTTTTTTGCGTAAATAATCGCATCCGGTCATGCTATTGCCGTTTTAGCATGAATTTTTGCTTGTAGCGCGAGTTATTCAAATCTCTTGCCCATAATTAAAAATGGTACCAAGTGCGCCATACAAAAGTTCTTCACAGACGGATGTTTTTAGATCGCATTTTTCTAATTTTTCATGGAATCAAGTGCGGTTTTTTGTGTAAATTATCGCATCCGGTCATGTTATCGGCGATTTTAGCATAATCTTTTTGTTGTAGCGTGAATTTTTGAAAACCATTGGCCATACCTACCTGAGGGGCTGCTTTCCAAATACTATAAAAATACTCCTGGGGGACGCATCAGTATAGGGCACGCTCCTGAGGGGCTGCTTTCCAAATACTATAAAAATACTCCTGGGGGACGCATCAGTATAGGGCACGTTCCGGAGTCGTATAGGTAGTCATATAAGTTATTAATTAATATAGCTGAGTACGTAGTCCATTTCTGACCTTCCCTGATTCCCCCCAGCTACACACCTAACCCATTGGTCTTCTTGGTACGACTTAGATACTAGACAAAAACACAACTTACTACTGCTGAACGGTTGCACGTTGTGCTTTTTCTCTGCTCTCGTTCCTTTTCTTCACTGACGAAGCAAGTGAGCGGGTAGGTAACAAGTAGGTAGAAAGGTAACTCGCAGACGACAAAAAATAATGCAGAGACAATAATAATAAATAGCTGTGAAGAGACGAGGAGGCGAATCTCTGGCTCACAAAAAGTAGAATGTGTAACATGCAACTACGCCCTCCCGTGCTACACAACTACAAAAAAGCCGCACGAAAGAACAAAAGATGCGTGGTGGTGGTTGACGAAACTCTCCAAACATAGGTTACAGCTATTTTAACTTCGGGAGCTCCAGCAACAACTCGCCAGTCGCCACACCATCACTGGTCGGTTTCCAAAGTGGGCGGAGTTTCGGGCGGTTCATGTTTTGGAAGCTCTTTCCCCCAATTGATGACTATACTAACTTTAAAGCCTTTGTTTCAAGGCTTACGTTCTGGCTTACGTTCAGACTTGGACTTTCAGCTTGGATTCAAGCTTAGAATTAGGATTAGGAAGAAACACAGTTTCAAGCGGAAGCGGTAGTTTGCCCAGTGGGGGATCAGTTGCTTTGCTCGCTGCGCTGCTCCCGAAGTCAAAATAATTGAGTGTAACAGAAATAGAGCAATACAGAACAGAGCACAAAGTAGACAAAGACAAGGCAAACAAAAAACAGAAGAGTAATGTAGAAGAATAGACAAGTCTAAAAACACCGTCGTAGTTGGTGTAATGGTTTAAGCAATGCCATGGGCTAAACCACGAAACCACTTTGTCCGTGCGCTGGCCCAGCCCAAAACGTTCATCCACCCTGCATGACATCTTGTCGCAGAGAGTTGGTCAGGGGCACAAGTACGTAGTCAGAGGAGTGCGGCTAACCTTTAACTGCGCCCAGCACTGAATCAATGCATCACGCATGCTTGGTCGGTAGTACCCAGCTGCAAGGCGGTAGATTGCTTCTATTGCGGTCACCACACCAGCGCCCGCCAGTGCCACTGCCAGGTGATACTCGTTCCCTTGGTGTTGTTGCGCTGTTAAGCAAGTAGAGTTGTCGGCTGCTAACATCGCTTCACTTCAGTTGAAAACTGAAAAAGCTACGTTTTGACCAATTTAGCATGGTACACCTATACTAGGCCGACTTCAGTAGGATTTAGGTGCTACGAGGAGGATGCAGGCCAAATTTAACTACCTGTAGTTTATTCTCAAACCAGAAATCATCCAAACGTTTCTACGTTAATCAATCTCTCTGCTCATTTCCCTCCCGCACTGCTTGTAGGTTATGTGTAATCCAGCAAGTGTGGCGCATATGGTGAAAAAACTTGTCGTGTGCAGCGCATTAAGACACGATTTCAGGCATGCTTTTTGTAATGTTTAATGCTTTCTTACGGTATGCATTCAAGGAAAACGTTTCAGCATTAAGACGAACAAAGTGAACAATCTTGTTTTCAGGCCGGTGTGACTTCCACCTACAAATTTTAGAGATCGGCTGCAATACCGTTGATACCAGGCCGCGTTGTGTTGTCGCATCTAAATATAGACCTAACAGCTAATCTAATCTCCTCATTGCATTTGTAGTAAACAAAGAATCGAATGACGCTGCAGAACATAAACAGAAAACTGACTACATCGGCCAAGACAATGTAGAGCTGCGAGGACCTGTTCTCGTTCGAGTTCTGCTCCAAGACAGAGGAGCGCAGCCGCTCCAGAATGGCTAGAATCACATGCAAACAGTTGCAGGACAGATGCGTTATGCAGATCACGCACATTGTGTAGATGGCGTTGCGCATTTTGCGCGCCGAAAGGCGAACTTGGATCGAAATTCTGCGCTGAAGCGCTTTTCCGGTCGACGACAGCAGCAGGAGTGCGCTTTTGCTTTGGTTGTGCTGGTCGGCGTAGGCCAGCGGATTGGCGCGCGTTGCGGTCTCCTGCGTTTTCCACAGTTTCCTAATAATCACTGCGTTCAGTGCGAACAGCGCTGCGAACGGCGTAAACACCTGCACCAATGCGATGAAGTAAAAGTCGTACAGATAGTAGGCGTAGCTGTAGAAAAAGGCAGTCGGGTAGACCTCCATCGTTCTTTGCAGATCGGTGCAATTGGGAAAGTGCTTCATGCGATAACACGCAATCATTGGACTTTTCAAAGCCACACCCCCTAGTAGGACGCCGGTCGACGCCCAGATTCGCCCCTTTTCTGACGCCAAACTCCACCACTTGGCGTTGGGATTTTCGGCCAGCCAAATCAAACGCTCGATCGTGGCGAAGACCAGCACGTAGGGGATGATCAGTTGGACGGTTCTGCTGACGATGAACAGAGGAATTATGTACAAGTGCCACAAGTGGAAGGCCAATGTCACTTCCAAGTAGACATTCATGGCGTCGACTCCGAAAAGCAACACGTAGCTTACACAGAGCAGCGTGTCCAGTGTTGCCAGAACAGCCAGGTACAAGTTTTGCCGCTGGCGCACGGTGAACAGCCAGAGCAGAAATGCGTTCAGCACCACTCCCAGACAGGCCACTCCGGAGGCGGCCATTATTAGCACGAATCGAGTTAAGTCGTAGTGTTCGTAGTATCCGCACAAACTGCTATTGGATTGGCTCATGTTCACTTGAAACGCCGCGTCGCTCATGTTGCCAGGAAAGCGCCAGAGCTGAAATAATAGACCAATTTCGTAGCAGCTTTCGTGAGAAAGAAAGAATGAGTAAGATTACACTCAAATTAAGGCTCCCCTCTGTCAGCTCAATTATAAGGTCGAACATAAAACTGTTGTGCAACATCGTCCTACTAATGCAACCTCAGACAAGGCTTAGAACCAACCAGTCGCTACACGTAGACACGACGGCCAACAGCACGTATGGACATGAGTAAAAGGACTAATTCTGAATCAAATTCTATTATTTTATTAGCTTTTTCCGTTAGATTTTCAGTCTCTATTTCCAAGTAGCTTTTAGAGCGGGCGCAGCCTCAGGCGCGGAAGGCTTTTAGTCGAGACGAAATTACTCCCAGACTTTGAGAAAAGTTTGCCCGATAGGGATCAGCCATAAAATATATTGTTACCCACCGATATCTGACTAAGCCCGGCCTTTGAGCGGGCCTCACGTGCCGAAATTTAGACCTAGTTTAAATGGGTGGAACTTACTTGTGCTGCTTTATGAAGCCAGTAAATTATGCCGTTTGCCCACTTGAAATCATCCGTCAAGTGGCTTTTCAAACAGTTTTTGACAGACTTTTCTTTGCGCCCTGCAAGTCGCCCACCGCGAGAGGATGGAGTGGTTGTGTATGCAAGGAACTGCCCAAAACATCTATGAATAAGCGATCATCCCTGCCCATTACCTAGAAGCATTGCTTACTTGCACTACTACGTATATCACTACACTTACCCAAACAATTTATTTCTTCCTCATTGAATTTTGTATACTGAACAAGTACGCATGCCCGAGTTAGGTAATATACAGGGTGATTCACATATCCCGCCCGGTTTCGCAAGCTCAGAACTTTTTTGTTTGTGGACCGAATCGGCTGATTTTTGGATATGATATGCGGATATACTTCGAATTTTATTGTTTAAAAATTTCAGCTTATTTCATCACGAAATGCCTGAAAACGAGCAATTCTACCGCAAACTGAAATTTCCAACGTTGGCGCTAAATACATTTGGCTTGTGCACGATTAGGCTAGTGTTTGAGTGTTGAAAACATTCTTAAACCATAGTGGGTTGACGCTTTATTCACTTTTCAACACAAACCGACGTTTTTTTAGCAGTTGTGATAGCTTTTTCGGTGAAGGAACGTCTAAAATGCGCGGTACACTTTGAGTGGACCAAAAGCACTGATAATGTTCCGTCTGCAAATTGGGATGGAACGCGAGCCTCTAAGAGATACCAGCATCAGCTGGGGACATGAATGGCTTATCGAAGAGGGCAGTGTGTCCAACAAAACTCAGAAAAGCGTCCACCAAGCAGCGAGGAGGGTGGAATACCACCAGCGGCTGCAGAAAGTGATTGAAAACAGTGACAATCACGTTGAAGTCCATAACTAGTGATGTAGTGCATGGAATTTGTTGAAATTTGAAACAATAAAATTCGAAGTGTGTCCACACATCGTATGAAAAAATCGGCAGATTCGGTCCACAAACAAAAAAGTTCTGAGTTTGCGAAACCGGGCGGGATAGGTGAATCAGCCTGTACACAGCGTACCCCTCGCGCCAGACCGTTTAAACTCGAAAAAAAGCGGAACGCAGGCTATATTCGGATCTGCAAGATTCCCGAAAAATTTTAAATTGGTCGACCCAATCGCATGCATAGGCGGAGCTTGGCGTCGATGGATAGCGAGGATAACTGAACAATGTATCTATACTTGCCGCGATGGTGTGAATAAAGATCCGGGAGTTTGTTGTTTTTTTGTCGGCGATCTCACCCTTAATATAATACGCCAATAAACAAATATTTATCAATTTTCAGTAGCAAACCAAAGTGGGAGGAGCTCCAGTTTGAACACCTAACGACACGGCAACGTCGTGGGAGGAGCTGCGGTTGCCTTTCTCCCCCTTTAATTCCCGAAAAACCGAATCTACCCCAATTGGAGTTTGCGCATCTCATCCCCAAAGGGTGTTTACATACGTACGTACAGTACGTAGTAAATAAAAGCACATCGCGCGAAAAAAAATTATTGTGTTCAGCACAGGATGCAGCAGAATCAAAAGCAGAAGTGACACTCTTTATTAGACAAGAGGCAATGCATCGTGTTCGTGTCGTGGCAACTGCCACATACGTACGTTAATATTCAGCCGTCAGCCAGTGTCAAAAAAGTGCGAGATTCGATCGAACAATCCAGACACATTGCATAAACTATTCTAACGATCATTCATGCCCATTACACTTGATTAATTGTATAGGAGACCAAGTTTTTGCATTCTACACCAGAGAACTTGTGAACAGAAGATTGAGCCTTAGCACGAACACGAACAATGTAGTACTGTAAACAACAGACATGATTGGAATAGGTGCGATAGAGAGAGCTTATACTGTACCAAACCAACTAGTAGTTACGAACGAACCATGCTACGTAAATTTTCAATTGTTTATTTTGTCCTTTCATACGTCATTTTACAGTCAGACACTTAACAGCGTTTATGGTACTGGCATACATGTCGCTGGGTTTTTCCGTGGGGGGGACCTTTTTGAAATCCCAAATAGGGTTTTGGGACCAAGTCCAAAGTGGGTTTTGCGACCGTTTTTTGGGGTCCGAAGGTGGGTTTTGTCGACCTTTTTTTGGGGTAAAAAGTGGGTTTTGTCGACCTTTTTTAGGGATTCTGGGGCGAAAAATGGCTTCAAAACCCTATTTGGACCGAAAAAAGCCTTTAAAACCCTGTTTTTGCATTAAAAATGCCTTAAAAACCCTGTTCCGGTTGAAAAAAATGCCTTAAAAACCGAATATTGAAGCAACGAATGTAATAAAAAGCTGTTTTGCGCTCAAAATACGTATTGAATATGAGTTTCAGCGATAAAATACTGATTGAAATGCGATATATTGACTAAAAATAGTTCACAGAACCCTAATTTCAATTCTGAGGCACGCGCAAAACCCTGTTCTTATAAGATTACTAAAAAACCCTATTTAGTGATTTGAATGCAGTTCTTAAACCCTGTTTAGGGTTTCTAATCAACCTAAAAACCCTTTCTAGGCTTTCTAGCCAGTGCTAAAACCCTGTTTAGAGTTTCAAAGTAACCTAAAAACCCTAATCAGGCTTTGAAAGTAACCTGAAAACCCTAATCAGGTTTGAAAGTAGCCTAAAAACCCTAATCAGGGTTTGAAAGTAACCTGAAAACCCTAATCCGGGTTTAAAAGTAACCTGAAAACCCTGTTTAGGGTTTCAAAGTAGCCTAAAAACCCTAATCAGGGTTTGAATTGAAAGTAACCTGAAAACCCTAATCAGGGTTTAAAAGTAGCCTAAAAACCCTAATCAAGGTTTAAAAGTAACTTGAAAACCCTAATCAGGGTTTAAAAGTAACCTGAAAACCCTGTTTAGGGTTTCAAAGTAGCCTAATAACCCTAATCAGGGTTTGAAAGTAACCTGAAAACCCTAATCAGGGTTTAAAAGTAGCCTAAAAACCCTAATCAAGGTTTAAAAGTAACCTGAAAACCCTAATCAGGGTTTAAAAGTAACCTGAAAACCCTAATCAGGGTTTGAAAGTAACCTGAAAACCCTGTTTAGGGTTTCTAAGCAGTCAAAAAACCCTAATCAGGGTTTGAAAGTAACCTGAAAACCCTAATCAGGGTTTGAAAGTAACCTGAAAACCCTGTTTAGGGTTTCAAAGTAGCTTAAAAACCCTAATCATGGTTTAAAAGTAACCTGAAAACCCTGTTTAGGGTTTAAAAGTAGCCTAAAAACCCTAATCATGGTTTAAAAGTAACCTGAAAACCCTGTTTAGGGTTTCTAAGCAGTCTAAAAACCCTAATCAGGGTTTGAAAGTAACCTGAAAACCCTAATCAGGGTTTCTAAGCAGTCTAAAAACCCTATTTAGGATTTCCGACCCTTACAAAACCCTGTTTTGGGTTGTATGGCAGCCGAAAACCCAATTTTGTGCTGCAGAATGTATTGTCTGGGCTAAAATTTTCTTTACTTTGGAATCCAAAAGTGGGTTTTCAGGTCCCCCCCCAAAAATCCGCTGGGGGGGGGGGGGACTTTTGCCGAAAAATCGGGCTTGGGGGGGCCGGCCCCCCCCTTTACCCCCCAACGACATGTATGGGTACTGGTGCCAATACATACAGTACGTACTGTACATGGTATCACCACACTTCTCGAGCGTGATACTCGAACGTGGGGTACCATGTATGGTACCAACCAGTGCCATGAACGGCGTAAGTGCCTGACTGTTTTAACGTGGTAAATGCCTTTACACTTTTCACATTGTTTGTGATACGTATCTCTAGCTAACACGATATAATTTCGTAGGAAAGCACCACTTTGCTTTTTTCGGGCAAATAATGTAAGTCTACGAGTGCAGCTGGAAAATCTCGGTCAACGGCAATGTTTTGCGAATGTTACAAGATAAGACTAACACTTTTTTATAGTTGACTTGACAGAAAGTGTAAATCAGTAAATAGTTTGACATGCTGAACTTTGATTTTACAACAATTAACATTCTGTTATTATTTAATCTGATACAACAGATTGTTGATGGTCTGGTCACGACGTGATAACACCCACTGATGTGATGAGTTTATTCTACCTACTTGTTTCTTTAAATCTTGGTACTTTCTGCTCAGGGGCTGTGTTTGAAATCAAGTGTCCGGATATTGAGGTTGGTTTGAATGAAATCTGGTGTCAGTGTGGTGAGCCAAACTCCGTCAACTACAGCCAGTGCATTCTGTCGAACTGAGGAATTACCTTGGCAAATGGAATGAAATTTAACGGCTTCCACCACCTTTGCAAGCGCCAAGGCGACCGATGCGTCAACGACCACTACTCACTTTCAAGTGACAGTTTAATGGATGTTAAAACTTCTGTCGTCAAAAGTGATGGTCAGTTCATACGTTTACGTCAGTTTAATGGATCCTGTCGTATCGTTGCCCCGACAAAATTGAAAGCCATACTTGTACAGCAAAGTCTAAGTCTCAAAGGTTTGGATGCTGGAAAACTAGTCAAAGTCAATCAAGACTGCGGCGATTAGAAACGATTATTTCAAAGGATTTTAGTATTTTAGAAAAAGTCGATGCCAACTTTCTTAATGGACAGTTTCGCTGGGTAGCATAGAAGTAGACGCAACAGAAACTAGGATATAATGTCATTTGCTGTGGGTATTTCTAAGGATCCGATCAATTGCAGCCTCTCCGATTTCTCTTTGAAATTCGAAGGGACCGGTATATAAGCCAATTCCACCTTTCAGGATGCGTTCCATGCGCTCGTCGGGAATGAAGCGCAGTCGTGCCAATCTTTTCGTTTCCACTGCTATCGTGGCCATAATCCGGTTGACTAGAAGGCCGGCTGAGTCCTAAACCAGTTTATCTACTCACTGTCAGAAAAGCACCAAATCTTCACTTCGCATTGAACTTGTGTTTTATTCAAAACCTTGCACAGCTCTCCAACCATTGTTTTCGTGCGAGTCGACGTGTCAGGCAGATAGACAGTCTGAAAAGACATTACACACTACATACTGTACGGCTACACGTACAGTAAGTTAAGTCAAAGTTTGCTGGCATGTTGAAACCCTACTTTCGTTCGAAAATGCGAAAAACAAGTGTCAGCGTAGTACACGCTGTACGTAAAGAATACGTTATTCAATAACAAAACTGCAAAATCCGCCAGAACCGTTACAATGGAACTAGCACGGAGACAGACGCCCTAAACAACGACGTTCAAAAACTCAAAATTTTGGTCCCCCAACCCTCCCGACGTTTTCAGCACAACCCCCAAAACTACAACGTTTTTGGCTGACACCCCCCCCCCATTAAACTTGGTACTGTGTCCGACATTAGTAAATCTTCAATGAAATCAACATGACATTGGCTGTTGGAAACATGAACTGGGTTAAGTTTTTCTTGTTACAATTCCAGACAAAACCTTCCTAGGCACCTAAAAACGTCGACGTTTCCGACACCAACCCCCAACCCCTGCGACGTTTTCTGACGTTCAACCAACCACCCACCCCTCTCTGAACGTTGTAGTTTTTGGAGGGCCCCTAAGGCATTTTAAACTGGGCAGCACGAAGACCGTCCTTGCCCATAATTACTCCAAGGCATGAAACCTGATCTGACTACTGTACAGCGTAGGTGCGACGCAAGTCTGGAACTAACTTCAATAATGGAAGCTAGTCGTAGAGGCGAAATGAGATGAATTCCAACCAGACGATTTCTGTTTCCCGTAAGCTCTGCACTGACGATGTCGCTAACTCGGAAACTTTCTGTGTGGATAGCTACCACTGTTTTCCTGCGAAATATCTTTACGCTGTTAGTTCGTTTGTAATTGTTTTCGCTTTACTCTGGAGTGGCCTTCAGCAGTTGTTCTACTAACTGTTGCTTCTCTTTCAGAATGTCATGAGAAACGTCAATGGCAAGATCGGTCGTTCTGGCACTTTCCAACTTAGTGCTCACTTGGATTAACTTGGTCCGTTCGTCCACGTAGACGCTCTCGGCCTGTAATCTCTCATTTACAAACCGAGTAGTCATCAATTATGAGAAGAGCCAACTTTTAAATCGTCAAGAAAAACGAAGCCCTCTTTAGCTGAGCTTTCCAGACATCGTCTAATGGTCCTTTTTGCGTAATACAAAGCATCAGAAGAACGGTCGACCAAGGTTACTCCGAGCCCCGCCTGAACACCCACCTAAATATCACGGCTGCAAGTGATTTAGAAGAAAAACACTAAAAGTCGGACCAGAGCTAGTTGTCTTCCGATATGGGTGGCTCCCACTACAGCCAAGTTTCGCAGCATCTCTAATGCCTGTGACAGGCTGAGAGTAAAGCAATTGCTACAACTAAAAGCATCCCAACCGAGCCTTAATTGAACCAATAAACTGAATGCAGACGAGAACCGTTTTTATTACTTACAGAGTTAGCTTACGAAACCAACTAATCTCACACCGTTTCACTTAAGGTGGTGCACTTTGCAACAAGGCATTTTTAAATTCCGGGGAATACTATGAAAAATCAGTTACACCACACCACCAAGAAAAGAAATCGATGTTTGAACTGAGCAGAAGTGGATGGAGAAACAGAATGCGAAATTCATTTTTACAGAAACTCGAGATTTCACCAGTATTCTGTATTGTGTGAGCTTTTATGAAAAGCCCAGGACTTAGCTGGGACACACAAAAACACAAATAAAGATTCAATTTACCAAATCACATTATTGACCAGTGCTTTCCAGTCAAGTCAACGTTTGCCGGCTTTCTCGGTGTAATCAGCACTCGGTCATCAACTGTCTAAAAAGCAAACGCAGACACTACATGCGCAAGTAATATTGCAAGCAGCAAAATTTACAGCAAACCCAGTCTCTTCACAGCACCTTGCGCAGTCGTCACTGCTGTCAAAAGCCAGCACTTTCACCAGAAAACTCAACGGAATCCAAGCATTTCTACTCTTGTAGGCAGCGGCGCAAACTTCCAGTGTCTTGCGTCTGATTTGTGGCAGATGAAGTGCCAAAGCCAACTGCACAGAGTCGGGTATCTGATCCGACCTACTACGCAACAGTCTCACGCACCTAACAAAGTTGTTCGATCGGAGCGCGTCAATCGCCTGGGAGCACCACAGCCAAACGCTTGTAAGTGGTCGGGGCTTCCAAGCAATAAGGTCGATGAGTACAGTAGGTTCGAAGGCTCTGTGCAGAAGGTAGACTATCTGAGTCTGTTCAGTTAATTCGCAACTGGTACAAACCGAGTGTGCCTCCTTCCAGCGAAACAGACACTCTTCCAACTGCGTCGCATGCAACTTGGCGTCGTAACTTGTGCAGGTCCTGGTGCAACACCTATAACTCTGTCCACGTACAGTACTTCAGTAAACATAACACCTCTGTCGGCCTGTCAAATATTACAGCGCAGTCAGACGTAATTAACCGTTTTGAAATCAGCTAGAGCCGACTTTCGTGCTGCTTAGTTGGTATCCGACCGCGACACACTCGAAATACAAACATAAATAAAACACGACGACACACTAAAAGCATACATGGGCCGGAAAAATGGGTTGGGGGTAGTCAAAATCCGAAAATTTGGGGGTGGGCCTGCCGGTTTGGGGGGGGTCGCGGCGATTTTGGTGGGTGGGGTCAGGAACAAAAGTTGGCTTCAGGTGGGTGGGTGGGGTCGTTTTGGGGGGGGGGGGGCCGAGCCCAAGTTGGGGGGTGGGCAAACCCCCCCAGACCCCCCCCCCGGCCCATGTATGACTAAAAGGCATGATGATGGGCTATCTATCTATTTCAAAACTGCTATGTACATTGCATGTATATTATGTGGAGTTCTACTGACAAATGCAGTTACCAGCATGTCAATTCAAACGCCAACCATGCTTACACAACCGGTTGAACGCACCTGAACTGAGCCCAAAGATAGAACGGTATCATGTGTTCGAGCAGCCGTTTTGTCTGTTGGGGCTCCAAGCACTGCATTATCATGTCTTGTCTGACCGCTCGCAGACGGTCGCTAACAAATCCGTATACAAGCGACCAATCGGAATTCGATTCTGTACCGCTCAATCTAAACAACCAACGCTGCTTTAGTGTCCGGCACGTACAGAACCACCGAGCCCACTCATTAAGATAGTGCACGGTGTGTAGCAATACGGGAAACGGGCGCAGCAAGGAGGCACTCAAGTGACTAGAGCCTGCAGCAGGTCTTCTGTAAGCTTTGACCATTTTCGATGAATCCGGCCTAAACATACGTAGTTTACATAGACAGTAGTACGTAAAAGAAGACTATTGTTTGTGTACCTTCTAAACCTGGCACTTCTCTGAGCATCGCAGGAAAGTGCTTCTAAGGGGTGAATGAGCTGTTGACGCTCGCGTTCCATAACTTCGTGCAAGGGACACATCCGCTCACAGAGACCTTCGACTGGTGCTTCTTCGCAGACCGCCTCCATTTAGTCTGATTACTAGCACCTAACTATCAACAGACAGACGGTACAATCAGCGAGTTGGCTAACGTCTCCGGACGACATCGATCAACTGTTATCATACAGTCAGGCAAATTGCAACTTAAGGAACCACTACCTTACTAGCAACTGATACCATGTGGTGCGAAATACGTACGTATACGATTGCTTGCTTAAACAACTTATTTCCCTGGGTATAAAAATCAGCCGCAGCCGCGTCAGAGATCATAGATAATCCGTGAAGAAGCCCGAATCGGTTGCAGGTATACATACAAGTCAGTTAGTTACTACATTACAATTTCGAATATGTATCAAATTTTGTGATCCAATCTACTAGTTTTTCAGACTAACAAAAATCAGCCCACTACCAGCAGCTTTAAATGTCAAAGAAGAGTATGAAATTAAACGATGGCTACTTTTAAAAAAGCAATGCGCAATGTTTCCGGCTAGTCCGAAGCCAAAAAAATAAGTCTGAGAGACTGGCAACGACGCATGCCAGAAGCGAAATCAACGATAGATCTGAGGCAGAACTTTAGTGCGAGAAGAAAAGCAAGTAAGAAACAGATCAATATATCAGGACACGATCAGATGATTCTCGCCAGCACAGCCGATCTCCTGTCGGTGTTCTGGAAGAGCGCTCGCACCAAATGTCGCACCTCCGCACTGTTCAGTCGGTCTGCCAGAGGACCCTGACCGTCGGCCCAGCGGTCAGAAATTTCTTGCAGAGAGCCTGTAGCACTGGACAAAATAACAGCGCACTGGCACAACTAAGAGGAACACCTTGAAGACACAGAATCAACTCCTGACTGCGATAATACGGCATCTCGGCGTAGCGATGGATTAGCGACCGATCCTTCTCATCTGTCTAAATCAATATTGCAGTTATCATGCCTGCCTCCACTCGACTTTGGCCAGACGCCCCCTCCGATTTTCTGGCAAGTAATTTTCTGACCAATTTTCTGCGATTTTTTAGAGGAGTTCAAAAATGCATGGGCCGGAAAAATTCGGAGGAGGGCATGTGGTTTTTCGAAGGGGTCTGGACATACATGGGCCGGGGGGGGGGTAAGGGGGGGTATACCCCTCCCCCTCGGCCGGCCATACCCCCCTCGGCCGTCCATACCACCCCCTCGGCCTTCAACCCCCCCTCCCGGAGGGAGAAAATTTCGCTTATTTAAGGCAAAATAGGCGTTTTTTTGCCTTTTTTCGGGGGGACCCCCCCCCCCCGAGGTCTCAACCCCCCCACCCCCCCCTCCGGATTTTTCCGGCCCATGTATGGGTCTGGAAGGCATAAAATTGCTTTCCCAAAAAAAAGGCCACCAAAATTTAGGAGGTGGGGGTAGTGAGGGGGTGTGGTCGACCTAGGGGGTTGGCCGGCGAGGGAGGAATCCCCTACCTCCCGCTCATGTATAATTTCAAACACCAAAATTGCTAAAATAAGCTGTAAAACAGCACTTTTTAGCTGTATTTGAAGCCAAAATTAGCGATTTACAACGTTTTTAGCAGGAAAATTGCGATTTTAGATCATTTTAGTGCCCACCCCCTCCCTGGAATTTTGTCTCAGACCTCCCCGGCCTTCGCCAGACCCCCTCCCCTTCGGCGGATGAACCCTCCGTGGTTCTTAGTTTCCTTGATTTTTAGTTTTTGGGCAAAAAACCAGCAGCAGTTGGAATTTTGCAACCAAACTTGCATAATTTGTACCCAGTCGTCCTGTTAATTTTTTGCTGAAAATATGAGCCAAATCGATAAGAATTGAGCAAGAAGGAACCGTTTGAGTGAAGATAAAAAAGCGATGGCACTTTATCTATACTAACAGTAAATAATGCCAGAAAGCTTACAGTGAATAGTTTTTCAAGATCTACAAGCAACGTTCGTAATATGTTAGCCGTATGGGTAGCGTCCTTGGCTGCGATATCTTCAATGGCTAGTAACAATGACACCAGTTTCTCCAGAAAATGACCAGTCAAAGAGCCAATTGCCTTGTACAAAACTGTCAGCGTCAACACCTGAATGAACCGTTTATACATTTGCCTCGCACGCACCAGAACCCAACCCCAGACAATTCTTCTATCCAATCCGAATTTTTCAGAGAAGCAACTTTTATGTAGGGCCAGCTTTTGTCATTATTCTTTACATCTTCCCGACACTAAAACTGCGTGCAAAACTGCGAGTTTAGCTGTATTTGAGTCGGAAATTGAACGATCTTTAGTATTCGACTATCTTCCAAAATTTGGGCTGGGTCTCCCACCAACCCCGGCATTCGGCGGATAATCTGTTCTATAAATAGGTGAAGAGAAGAGCCACCTCTTTCCAAACTCTTTGTAGCTGTTCCAACTGCAGGGTACAACCTCGTATGGCACGCTCGCACGCTTGAAGCTGTTTGACATCCGAAAAACCGGTAAAAACTAAACAAGTAGACATGTAGAGCTGTAAAACAACTTTTAAAGGGAACATTTTTATTTTCCATAAAGCCTCTATTTCGAAAATACTCTTTTAAATTTTTCCTTGTAAAGACGATGAAAAAATGCATCGCTAGCAATTTTTCAAATTCAACTAAAGGAGCCACTCAGCCTGCTTTAGCAGTTTGGTGTCCGTTTCATTCACCATCGTGTTTGAATAAACGTTTATAATAATAATAATAATAATAATAAATAATACAGAAGCTACCTGATGCGTTGGTGCATTGCCGGATCAATGCTAATAAATGTTCAGTGTTCAAACATAGTGTTACAAATTGACAATCGATATTTTACCTGCAGCAGCGCTGACCGACACAGCGGCTACTGCTCTTCAAAACCTATTTACAGGCGTAGAATAGGCATAAAATAGCCAGAACTGCACTGATCTATCTGAGGTTAAATTCAAAGCTTACAAATAAATTTTCCAGTCTTGGAACAAAATAATCAATAAGTCTCGAAATTTGACTACTAAATAATTTTGTTTTAATAAAAAAGGCTACAGCACTAGCACTAGGAAGCATACATGTAACAGCGGATCTGGGGGTCTGCCCCCACCCGACTTAGAGACGATTTTTCCGAACCCCTTCGATTTTTCTGGCAAGTCATTTTTTGAGCAAATTTTAGTTTTTTTTGCAATTTCAGACACAAAAATTACCAAAATCTCCTGTAAAACAGCACTTTTTAGATGTATTTCAGCCCAGATTAGCGATTTTTGACGTTTTTAGCCGAAAAAATGCAATTTTTTTGCGATTTTGAGCGTTTTTAGTGCCCAACCCCGTCCCAAAATTTGTGCTCAGAACCCCCGGCCGGCGCCAGACCCCCAACCCCTCCCCCTTTCGGCGATAACCTGTTACATGTATGCTAGGAAGTTAGGAGAGCAGCAAAGACACTTACGCGCTTTCTCGGCCAAACAATTATCGATTTCTCGTCTACAAGAACTCAGCTCTGCCTCGAGACAGTCGCTGGCCATTTGACGGAGTCGAGGATTGAAATCGAGGAAGGTGATGCGACAGGTGTTGGGAGGCAGCCCCAGAACCGGCGCCAACAGCGGCGTTATCTCCCAGCCCAGAGTCATCAGTCGATGGGACAGGTAGTAGCTGTTGTTGTAGAACAGAGCTAAACACCAAATACACAGCTATACGTAACGATTTGACGGCGTCACCCAAGTCCTGATTGGGACTTGTTGCGGCCTATTTCACAACTAATTTGTACGCTATGCGTACGTATTTATCGCCCTTCTTTCACTGGCCAGGCGTAAAACTATCCATGGCCCACGACACCGAACCTAGCCAATAATAATGCAAAGAATTTTGCTTTAAAACGTCACAATTTTCAAAATCCATGGGGAAGGGTTAAACAAGCCCCCAGGCCAATACCTGATTATAATGAGCGAGAAGAGAAGACAGAGTAAACTGGAACTGACCAGCAATCTGAGGCACAGAAGAGAGTTTGAGACGGTGGTGGAGCGGCGTGAGGTCGATGTACAACTCGATCATATTTCTGGAAGTCTCCATCAACCGAGCAGCACCTTTAGCAGACGACGCGTCACAAGCTTCATCCATTGTCTGCTCCAGCAACGATACCAGCGACAGCATCTGGGCGCTAAAATTAGCAAGTCTACAGTTGTTTCTTATCAGTCTATACAAAAGACGGTCGGCTCGACCATCAACCACAAATGAGCCCTCATTCGGCAAGACAATCCAGACAACTTGGGATAGATTTTGGCGGCCTAAACGAAGAAATCACTGCACCGAAGCTCACCTGATCTTGCACTTGGGGAAGAGAAATAACCGAGGCAAACGATCTTTCACTAGTTTATTTATTTCGGCTACTGATTCGGTCTGTGAGTCTTGATGCGGCGTCTCCGCTCCGTACAAAACTTGGAAATCCTGTTCCAGCTCCGACAACGCCTCTTTCTCCGGTTTCTCCTCGCCCACCTGAACAACCCAGACTACATCACGCCAGCCACCTACTGCTAGTCAGTGTGAAAAACCAACAGCTCACCTCTACAGCGTTATGCAGTTCGGCCTTGATCAGATCTCTGGCATCGGCCAAAATCTGCTGACACCGTCTGTCCATAAAGAGCGTGTCGTAGTTTTGAGAAAACCTATCGAACGAAGCCACCGTCGAACTGAGAAAACCGATTCCCTGCAAAAGTAACAAGTAACAAGTCGTTGTGGCCACAAAACAAGCTCACCTGTAACCTGTACTCCAGTCGATTGGCACCGGTGAGAATCTTGCTGAACTCGGCCATTCCGCCCTCGTCGAACGGCACGGCCGGCTTGAGACACTTGTCTGTTATCTGCTCCATCAACCACGTTCCCACCTGCTCGCCAATCAGCGACAGCAACGTCCGATCAGCCACTTTCAACTCTCCAATCAACTGGTGCAGCCCGTCCACCACACACTCTATGTTCCACAGTCTGTCTTCGGGTGAACTCTGCTCTGAACAACACAACATATAGAGCCCTACGAGAGAGGGACGGCGAGCAAAAAGAAAGCAACCGATACTAAGCGCTCTCCTTTAGCTCACTACCTTGAATTTTGACTGACCAGTGCCACTGCCGAACTTGACCATCAACTTTTGCGTTTGGTTTTGAACCGAACTCGCCTCCTTCACAACCACTTGGACGTCTGGTTTAGAGAAGAGCGGATCCAACAGGTAACTCTTCACCTTATTCGAAACCTGCTCTACTTTCCGGTTAAGTTGTTTGAGCAAGTGCATTGCCGACAGACGCTGAAAATAGATTGTAAAACACTAGCAGCAGACATGGGCAAGGGGGCTGAGGAGGTTGCCCCCAGGCTCTGACCTGCACACTTAGCCGGCCACTACCCCCTCAGGAATTTTTTGAAGCATTTTGTGTAGAAAATTAAGATAAAATATGCCTGGATTAGGTGTAAATGAGCTCACTTATTTTAATGAAAAATAAGCCAAAAAATCGGACTTTTTGGCTTACCACCTCCTCAGCCCCCACTTCAGGCGCTCTTACCCCCTTAGCCCCCTCAGGAATTGAGCAAGCAATTTTTTTAGCAAATCTTTGCGATTTTTTTGACAATTTCAGACACAAGAATTACATGTATGAGATTCCACGTTATGTGGTTAAGAGCAGCAAATTGGGTACCGTTACGTAGGGCCAGCTCGGGTTGGGGTCAGTTCGCCGCGACCGGTTCGCCGCGCCCGGTTTGCCGCGGCCGGTTTGCCGCGAGCCAGTTCGCCGCAGATAATAATTTTTAAATTCGGTTTAGCAAGCGTACATACCACAGTTGTTAGGGTCAAAAATTTAAAAAAAAGACTTTATTTTTTTTTAAAAAAAGCTTTTTTTTGAAGGCTCAAGAAAATTTTTTTTTGAAAAATCAATATGCAAATTAAGGGAAAAAGTGGGAAAATTCACGTAGTACATACATGCAATTTTTTGTAAATTCTTTGGAAGCAGCCAACATTTTATCCAGCAACCTGCGTAATACTTCTTTTGCATTGAGCCTAACAGCGACTGCGTAAGAAATCCTTCCTTAGGATTCACCTAGAAGTGCCTCTAAAGACAATTTTCGGTGAAATTATGCAGTTACAGGCAGTGTTTAGAGCTGTATTGTCGTTTTCGAACAGGTTTCTCAACTGACTTAAGGTGCAAAAGTGGAAAATTTGTTGTAAGTATCTGTACTAGCATGCTGGACCCATTTAAGACGATTTTCAAAAAAAAATTTTTTTTTAATTTAAAAAAAAGCAAAAATTTTTGGCCTTCAAAAAAAAATTTTTTTTAACAACTGTGGTACATACACTGTCGTAGCTTAGTGTGCGAAGTAAATGTGGCATATTATGAAGTACGGCCAAAACTTATTATAAGGCTCTGCAATGCTACCTGGGTTTGAACTGGGCGAGGGGGTTGGCTAAGAATGCCGAATTGAAAATTCCAAAAGGTAAAGAAATGCCGAATGTACAAAATGTTTCGGTTACTTCAGTTGTTTTCGACGATTAAGTTCGCTCGAAATGTTGCCCTCTGAAAAAGTCGAATGCTCAACTATGGGACCGAAATTTCAAAATCGAATTTCTAGAGCACTAATCAGAGTTTTTTACTTAAAAATTGGGGTAGCTTTTGGAGTACTTCAAGAATCAAAAAGAATTTCATTTTAGAGGGAAACAATTTTTTCGAACCCCTTTGGCCCCCCCCTCCTAGCTCATCTGGAACCCCCTTAACCGTTCTTTTTATTTCAGAATAATGTAGCGCTGTCAATTCCCTACAATTTGGTATAAAACAAATTCCAAAATTTTTTAGTTTTTTTTAACTTTGTAGCTATATTTCACCACATTGCTCCACCGCTCAGCCATTTTTCATAATATACAGTGCATAGCATATCAGTCCCAATGCGCACTCATTTTGCCCAAATTTTTAATTTCGACTTTCGGACTTATGATCCATAAATATCATGTCATGTATGTACGTGTGTTTGTACGTAGAGGCAATAGTTTTGAATACCTTAAGCGTTTTTACTAAACAGCTCGTTTATATGCTGGCACGAAAAGGAGTGCGAGAATGCTCGCCAATGACATTTAGACACTTCATAAAGGTAAGCTTAAAAAACGCCTTTTATGCAAGCAAAATATTGAAAAAGGACGACACATTTAAAAGAACATGGGAGAAATACTTGCGTTTCTTTGAAATTCTACATACGCAGTCATAAATACGTACGCATACGGTATACTACCAGTGAACCTAAGTTTCCATGCTCTACTATATACTGTCCAAGGGATCGGCCCAGCTGCTACATCCTTTTTTATTATTATACTAACATTTCTTATGTAACAAATGTATAAGTGTATAAGAATAAAAATTGGTTTGTAAAAAATATCATGTCATGTCATGTGATACAGTCATGTTAATCGTTAATCCGGATATTCGCCTTCCGGACAAGATTAGGCCAGGTCACAATTTTTCCCATGTTGACTCGTTAATCCGGATCGGGATTCGCTAATCGGGTCAGAAGATTTGGGGTACGAACTTCGAAATTTGTATGGTAAAGTGCTTCGTTAATCCAGATTTAGTTAATTTTGACAAAATCCATACGCAATTTTTCAATTCATGAGTCAATTTTCAATTGAATAATGCTTTTCGTTGAGTCAGAATGTGATTATTTTTGCCTTTTTAGGAGTTATAATCAGCTGAATAACTTTTTGTTTTAATTAGGGGGTTCAGCTGCAGAATCTAATATGCAACTGACAAAAAGCTGTCATTTAGGCCTTTGACCTGAAAAACAGTGTTTTAACTTTGATTCGTTAATCCAGAAATTCGCTAATCCAGACAAAATTTGCCGGTCCCAATTTGTCCTGGTTTAACGAGACATGACTGTACGTCTACATAATACACATTACCACATTAACTTAACATGCTAAGCTGTTACAGTGTATGTACGCTTGCTAAACCGAATTTAAAAATCATTACCTGCGGCGAACCGGTCCGCGGCGGAATAACCCTGCGGCGAACTGGCTCGCGGCGAACCGGCCGCGGCAAACCGGGCGCGGCGAACCGGTCGCGGCGAACTGGGCGTCTCCCGGCCAGCTCATACCTGACAAGCTTGGTCAACCTGGAGTTGGTCGAGCTTGACAGCCAACGAGTTGCAGTGGGCGTCAGACTCCCAGACAAACATCTGCTGCCACCACTCACTCAATTCGTAGACTACACTCTCCTTCTGCGTCAGCAAATGCTCCTCCAACGGTGGAAAAATACGAGCGTCAACAGCTAATTCTCTCTCCGTATTTGGTGGCTGGAAAAGATACACACAGATCAAATCAACTCTTTGCAGTACGAAAAAATTCAAACACAAGAAAAACAAGGCATCAACGCCTACCCATAGATTCCTTTTCCAGTCGCTCGACAACGGTACTCACCTGGGTTTGCATTTCTTTCAGCTTCTGTTCAACATTCATTAACAACTGAGCAAAGCGAAGTGGCACTTGTGAAGGTGACAAGTAGTCTAATTCCTGGAAGCAGTCGGCCACTTGCGCTATACTCGATAAGGCACTCAGACACCGGTTTGTTTCTGACAGCTTCGACCGCACTTCGTCCAACTGAAATCACCCACAGCTACACAAAACTACGTAATGGCGTCAAAAACTTGGTACTGTATCTACTTGAGTTCCGATTCAAATTGGAGCCAAAATCTGGTTCCGGTCGTACAGATAAGGGTACCTACCTCAGATTTAGACACAGAAGGCCCTTCATCGTGTCTCTTTAGACTTTCTGCAAACTTTTCGACATCCAGATTGACCTGGTTACAGAAAGCTTTGATCTCTTGGTTCAAGTCGCGCCCGAACGTGTCCGGCAAACAATTAGCGTATTGGTCTTGTATTAGCTGCGTGAACTCAACACCACCTGCAACATACATGTACTAGGGGGGTTTGGGGGGTTACCCCCCTGCTGGAAAGGCCAAACCCCCCCCTCACCCCCCCCCCCGAGACAGGTTAAGGGACCCCTCCCCCGACCAAAAAATACAAGTGGTGGTAGTGGCTCCAGTATTAACAAACTGTGTCAGAAATCACTAATTTTTAGCCTAAAATTCACTTGAAAAGCCTTTCGAAACCGAATTTGGCGTTTCCACTGCTGATATTTAAGAAAAATCGGTGTTTTGGAAGCTCTTTTTGTCATTTTTTGCTTGTTTTTAGCTTTAAAACGCTATTTGGCAGCTTAAAATAGCGATTTTTAGCGTCCTTACTGAAAAAAACATGCTAAAAACGCATTTCTAGGCGTTTTGGAGCTTTTTGAAATTTGGGACCCACCACCTGGGCGAAACCCCCCTCGACCCCCCACCTGAGGAAACCCCCCCTACCCCCTCCCCCCAGGTCGGCCCGGAGCTGTTACATGTATGACCTGCAATAATCAGAAAAACCGACTAGAACTGTGGCAAACCTAATCTGCATCAGCACACTATTGTATTATACCTAAGGCTGAGCCGATTATAGGTCTAGGTACCAGTTTGACCTAAGCGCAACCAAGCAATTTTATCACGTGTTTCGAGATTGAATAAAATTGAAAAGCAAAATATCGATTTCCGTAAACGCCTAAAAATAAAAATCGCGCCTCCCTCGCAGATTCTGTAGTAAGAGAGAGCCGATTTGCCAGCAAAATAAATAAATCACCAACCATCAGCAATTTTTGCGTCCAATCTGTGCAGTGACTCGCTGATCTTTTGTTTGTCCAGAGCCCCGGCTGCACGAGCTTCTGCCACCAATGACGTCATTATCTCACTTCAACAGATTCTCAATCATAACAAGCATGAACAGAACACACCACCTCTTATTTGGGGTAGTTCACTCGACTCGAATTCCAGATTTTGATTTTGAACACAGATGGGGAGATCGAATTGCAAACTTTGAACACAGTCGACCGAATGTGGTATCAAATGACTGCTGGCGATCTCTTAATTAGTATTTTCCACAACAACATCCAATTACTGCATCCTATATTCAGCTTTACCTCAGATACGTGTTTTTGGGGTAATATCGAATCGGCGCAAAGGTAATCGGCGCAAAGCGCAAAGCGCAAATTTAGGTAATATGGATTCGGACCCCCGGACCCCCGGACCCCCACCGAATTCGGACCCCCGGCCTGGTACGGAAAAATGGTTCTTAAGATTCGGAACCCCACCTCGGCCGTAGTTTAAATTTCACGAAATTTTATTTGGAAAATTATGGGGCACATTTTGACACCTCGGTACGCGGACGATTCCCCCCATCCACCGAGCACCCTAACTTTAGGCCTCAGTTTCAAGCTGCAATTTAAGTTTCTTCCGGTACCAATTTTCACTTTATTTCTCCTATTTTAGTGTATGATCTGTGCTAGTGCGTCTGGTCGCAAATTCTCTCTGGTAGATTGGAGTACTGACGCAACTCTGTTCGGGCACTTTATACTTGATTCGATATTGCCGTATGGTGTGATTACATATTTCCTTGTGTAGCGTAAGTACGATAAATCTTTTTAAATACGTACTTCGTTATTATTGGTCTACCTACATGCGCGCGTACTACTGTTTCTAAGTAAATTGATTTGAAATATAATTTAATTATAATTTACTTGTATTAGTAAATTTCTAAAAAATTAATTGAAATTATACTTATAATTTACTTAAGGCAAAAATTCACTTTTAATATAATTTAAACTATAATTTACTTGTATTAGTAAATTTCTAAAAAGTATAATTAAAATTATAATTATAATTTACTTAGCAACAGTAGCGCATACGAATATACTACTGTACTGCGGCGTGTTGGCACGATGCAATTTTATAAAGCAGCCTCCCTGGGACACGATGACACACCAGCGTTACATTTGGATTTGAACTTAAAAATGTTTAATCAAAACTCCAAAACCTTCTCTGAGGCACCTCAACCTGCCTTCCGGCCGCTATCTCCACTGTTCTGCATACTAAAAAGGAACAAAATGAAACGTAGCCACAACAGGAGCAAGTCAGAGTGTGTCCATACAGCTCTCTTGATATCATACGTTTCAGCTACATTCCTCTGCTGTATTGCCGCATGTAGGTCAGCGCACCGGCTATGACGTGACTGATTGTATTCAATTTGTTGAGCCACTACATTACCCACGACACAACATTAGCACACTTGTAGTAGAGACCTGAGCGGCCGCCTTTTTGGCGGCCCGGCCCGGGAAAGCTAAAATCGATCAAAATTCACGCAAAATCGCTTGAGCGGGTACTACAGTACAATAGAAGCATTTCTAACAATGCATCAAAGCTTAATGATAATCCAGATTCAAGAATTCTACCTTTTTTATTGCACTCTATGTACACAGCATTTTCCTTCATCCTCGGGCAATAAAAACCCAATTTTCTCAGCCCGCCCGGCCCGGCTGAAATTCTCTGCAGGGCGGCCCGTGCCGGTCTCTAACCAGTAGCAACGCAGTGCGACCAGAATCAGCACCGTTTGCATACACACAATCAACGAACAAATACGTACAGTAGCAGTTAAGTCAGGAAAGTCTTATCTATTCGGCGAGCACTACTGACATCAAAATTGTTCGCACCGAATGAGGCCAGTCAACTCGAAAAGGCAAGCCAAGGCGTGGAACAGATTGCTCTGTAGCTGAACTCCATTTATGTGCAGAAACTTTGACCGCATCCAACGTCACCACCCTGCCTGCATAGAACGAGAAAGATACATGGTCGCTCCAGCAAGCCGAACGAAAGAAACAGAAAATGGCATGAAGTATCACAGCCACCAGCATAATTGCGCCTGCAAAAGAGGTACAATATGTGCATCTAACAGTCAGAGAAATAACAACTTATAGGTGTGGTACCACTAGAGAGTTTTTAACAGGCACAATATATGGGCATACGAAGTGTGCAATGCAAACCTTCTTCGCACGGTTTTTTAGCACACCGGAGATGCCAGATAGCACAAAATGAGTCTGGATGGGCCAAGTGGCCCAGCTCAAAGTGAGAGCACAATGAAAAAGCCAAAGAATGGCAGAATCAGTTTCTGCTAGTATGATGATAGTATATTCGGTTCGCTCGTTCGGCAGGCGTATTTAAGGATGAACTAACAAGTAGTAATCGAGGACTGCAGTTTGCGTAAGTGCACTGCCAGCAAACCGCCTTGCACTGGAACTTTTAGTTTCGTCCTGTTCGCCAAATTGCATATTTTTCTTGCTACGTACCGGAGATTTCCACTTAGTATCCCAGGGGATATAACACGGAAAATCACGTTTTTCAGCGAAAACATTCAGGACAAAGCCATGGGATATTAACTGGAAACGGCATGGGATATTAACCGGAACCATGTTTTATCATGCATACAGTATGCGTGTGTAAAGAAAATTATTACAAATTTGACATAAACATTGCCGCCAAGTAATATCCCATGGGATATAAAGCGGAATAAGGGTCCATGTAATATCCCAGTGGGTTATTAAGTGGTGTGGGATAGTAAGTGGAAATCTCCGGTAACAAGTTTTTCATATGCAATAGACTTTGAACTTTAAACATTGCAGACACAGCTTTGCTGGTTAAATTTTACTTAATTTCATTTCTTTATGCCAAAAATTCTCGAATTTTACAGATCTTGAGTCAGATTGAACTCCCCTAAGAACCCCCTGAATTTTGAAAAATCCCCCAAACTTTCCCCCTAACCCCCAAAACAAAATTTTGCTCCTAAATGGGAAAAAGTCCCCCTAAATTTGGGGGAATCCCCAACCTGGCAACACTGAAGCACACGACACGCGCCCAGGAGGGTCGGCCGCCGAGTGGACTTTTCTCGGAAAATAATCATAACTCAGATTCTGCAAGAACAGCATTTCTTTGCCGGTCCCTTACCTTTAGCTTTCAGATTTGACCGTGCGGTAATCTGAAATTCTGCGGCGAGCTCATCACTTCTTGTTTCTATACGTAGCATCGAGTAAGTCCATCTCGCTTGGTGTGTAGAAGGAAGAGAGAAGAAAAGAGCGCTCGGATAGTGACATTGCACTGTTGGTCGGCTGGCAGACAAAAGTTGCGTGGGCACAGCAAGCAAACGGTGAGCGCGTAGGTCTCAACGGCACGTGGACAAAAGAAAGGTGTAGCAAAGCAGGCAAGGCAGCAAGCAATCGGCACAGCACGGCAGCGGTCGGCCGCGCAAGTTGGTTTAAAGTTGCCGCTCAAACCTGTGCTGCCCTGTGCTGCGCCGTTGGCTGCCTGCGAATGCGCGCCCGCTCAGGGGCGTTGAGACGACGCGTGCCGAATTCGAAACAATCCTGTAAAACGTGCGCACCCAAATTGTAAATCTTTAAAAATTATGACCGAATGCAGCATCAAACAACTGCTTTTGACTTCTACATTATTGTTTTATACAGTAACACACCAGCACATCTATAACCAATTACTGCATGCTACCTCAGGTTACGCGCTCTCGTCATATCGTCCTTACTTCATCGATTATTGAGCGATTACCCCCGGAACCCCACTTAGAAAATTTGTAGATTCGTGTAGATCTAGACCAGATCGGTAGACCATTACCCTAGCTACAGAGTAAGCAGTTAGACAGGATCGAAACTCCAGGACGGTAGCCCTTTTTAAACGACAATTATCACTATGAAATAAACAGATAAAAAAGTTTTCTACGTCATCTCTTGAAAGATAGCTACCAATTTTACTAAGTGAGTAGGTCCTTAGATGCATTTTTCGGCCATTTACTGTCTGAGATCCTTGAATATGAAATTAGAAAATGTGCTGTCTCAACATCCCCTTACTAAAACATCTGTAGCATCTGCCATCTTCACATTCCCTTACTATATCATAGCATTCGAATGGACGGACAGATATTTCTGCCCAAAAGCATATGGATAGATATGACAATTTGCTATCGATCAAGCATAAATATAACAATCTTCGTCCAAGCCCCAGGACGGTGGTCCATTTAAACAAGAAGTTGACCAAAAATTATCTACACTTAAAACACTAATCGGCGCAACTAGTGATTATACATGTAGCTGGGTTTTCGGCTGGGTGGTTTCCAGATCCCAAATAGGGTTTCAGCACTATTTTCAAAGGGGGTTACAGCGACCGACGTTTTTTGGTGTCCAAAAGTGGGTTTCGGCGACCTTTTTTGGGGCTCAAGTAGTACCTTCCGTGACTCTGTCACGCTAATTAGCATAATTTGCACTGCACTCTCACGCCCAGTAGAGCGGCCTCGAGTTTAAACTCGTTTAAACTCCAGGCTGCCTCCTACGCAGTCTGCGGTTTCCGCCGACGGCTAGAGTGAGTGTGCCCCCAATTATTTGGAAGCTGGCAAGCAGAGACAAAAACCATGGAAGCTGGCAAGCACAAATAAAAAGGCACCATAAAGAGGCAAAGTACAGCTGGGGAGCAAGTGTGGGTGGCAGAATCTGGCAAGCAGAGACAAAAACTATGGAAGCTGGCAAGACAAATAAAAAGGCACTATAAAGAGGCAAAGTACAGTTACCGGAAGCTGCGGAGCAAATGTGGGTAGCAAAAGCTGGAGAGCAAGTGTGGGTGGCAGAAGCTGGGGAGAAAAGAAAAGCATAATATAAAGGCGGTGCCTAAACTTATGCCAGAGCACGCGCGCCTTTGTGCTCCGAAAAAACACCTCGGCCGGCAAGGTGTATTTCATAAGACGGCGAATAAAAACCGCAGGCGCATTAAACTCGAACATCACGTCATCTTCGCAAAAGACGCTCCGTTTGGAAATGGACGCTCGACTGACAGATCGATTAGCAAGGCACTGTTTCAGTATGTTTAGTAGAGTTTCTTAAAATGGCATGGAGTCAGCGCCCAGACTATTAAAAACAGAAAACTATCTCAATTCTAAAAGCTAATAAGTGGGTGGGTGGAGTTTCTACATTTCAGCTACTTTTGCAATCTGTGGGCAGCTGGTGGGGAAAGGCAATTTAGGAGTGGTCGGAAGTGCATTTAACAATTATTTGCCAGCACAAACAAAAAAGAGGCAAAGTTTAAAACAGCAAACCAATCACATCTCTAATAGCTTATAACTGTTTATCTTGAAACGTGAACCGAACTGGTTCTTGTTGCGCAATATTGAACAACGAAAAATTTCATTTCTTCAAAGCACGCCAATACAAATTAATGATTTAGTGAAGTACAAGTGTAAAAGCAGGTGAAAGCGCAAGCATAAAAGCAAGTGGAAGCGCAAATCTAAAAGCAAGTGAAAACGCAAGCATGAAAACAGGTGAAAGCGCAAATCTAAAAGAAAGTGAAAACGCAAGCATGAAAGCAGGTGAAAGCGCAAGTGTGAAAACAAGTAGAAGCGCAAGTGTGAAAAGCGCAGGTCTAAAAGCAGGTGGAGGTGCAAGTGTAAAAGCAGGTGGAGGTGCAAGTGTAAAAGCAGGAGGAAGTGCAAGTGTAAAAGCAGGTGGAAGTGAAAGCATAAAAGCAGGTGGAAGCTCTAGTGTAAAAGCAGGTGGAAGCTCTAGTGTAAAAGCAGGTGGAGGTGCAAGTGTAAAAGCAGGTGAATGAGCAAGTGTAACAGCAAGTGGAAGTGCAAGTGTAAAAGCAGGTGGAGGTGCAAGTGAAAAAGCAGGTGGAGGTGCAAGCATGAAAGCAGGTGAATGAGCAAGTGTAACAGCAAGTGGAAGTGCAAGTGTAAAAGCAAGTGAATGAGCAAGTGTAAAAGCAGGTGGAGGTGCAAGTGTAAAAGCAGTTGGAAGCTCTAGTGTAAAAGCAGGTAGAAGTGCAAGTGTAAAAGCAGGTGGAAGCTCTAGTGTAAAAGCAATTGGAAGCTCTAGTGTAAAAGCAGTTGGAAGCTCTAGTGTAAAAGCAGGTGGAAGTGAAAGCATAAAAGCAGGTGAAAGTGCAAGTGCAAAAGCAGGTGGAGGTGCAAGTGTAAAAGCAGGTGGAGGTGCAAGTAGGGCCCGACCGGATACAAATTTCTACCGGATCCGGATCCGGATCCGGATACGCCCATATCCGGCCGGATCCGGATCCGGATATGCCGGATATCATTGATCAACTTAAATTTTTTTAGAATGCAATAAACCACATATATACATTTCTTTGTTCTATAACAGTTGATTCAAAACATCAAATAATTGTAGTTCAAACTATGGTTGGATGATATCGGGGTTTCTGCGATGCAAGTGATATTGGATATGAATATATGCATGCAATTTCTAGTGCATATTGATATTGCATATATCATATGCTTGCAAAAATGAGATATGTACATATTTTTTGCATATTTGCATATTTTATCACCGCGGCTAGAAATTGATAACTGGACGCTTTCCAAGCATTTTCGAGTTTGGTCGGAATGTCTATGCAATCTTTAGCGTTTATTAGGCATACCTATTTTACAGATACAGACCTCATCTCGAAAAAGCAGAAGGGGAAACACAGTTTGGCATGAAAGTTCAGCTCATTTCGTAATTTTTAGATAAAAATGGTTGACATCACAGCAATTTGGCTAAATTATTGTTTGCATGTTCAAATTTGTTCTCTCTAATGTGATGTGGTATACTTAGTCGATCTTTTGGTAGACCTGTCCTAGTTTTACAAACTAAAAAATTCAGAATTTGAAAAATCTCAGTTGAGATTTCCATTCTTTGCGAGTTGAGTTTAGAGTCTCAAGCCATTCATCTTCATTCTGCAACTGAAAAGAGACGCTTTCATCTCTGTAAAGTAAAGATTTACAGTATAAACTTGCCTCAATAATAGTTAGTTTTTTTATTTCAGATTTTTTATTTTTAATTAAATGAAAAATTAGCAAAAACAAGGCGACTATCCTAAACATAGAAATCCAGTCTGCTTGGCTGTTTTGTGATGTTCATTGTATTTTTATTTTTGTTAAGAGGAGAGTTTGTTTGTCGTGTGAGTGCGCGTATATCAATTTTGAACGTAAATATTTCAAGAACCCTTCATCGAATCTTTGCCAAATTTTGCAAGTTAACCAATCTTTATATGGACTTAAGAACCTTGCGGCCTAAACCACTACACCAACTGTGCCGGCACGCAAGTTATACTTGTTAAACAACAACATTTCTACATTTTCGGGCTTCAGAGAGGAGCGATCACCTTCCGAAATCGAGCCAGCAGTCTTAAATGTTTGCTCGCTAGCTACCGTACCGATAGGAGCAATTAAATACTTCCTGGCAAGCTGCAAAACTGTTTTAGAACCATACAACTGCGCAAATTTCTATCAAACATTCGGTCGAATGCAATATTTATGTTCAAAATACGTAAAAATCACGTTTTCTCATCTGTGACTGATATCCGGCATATCCGGCAGGTAATATCCGGATCCGGTACCGGATCCGGATATGGCCATATCCGGCCGGATCCGGATCCGGATCCGGATATCCGGTCGGGCCCTAGGTGCAAGTGTAAAAGCAGGTGGAGGTGCAAGTGTAAAAGCAGGTGGAGGTGCAAGTGTAAAAGCAGGTGGAGGTGCAAGTGTAAAAGCAGGTGGAAGCGCAGGTCTAAAAGCAGGTGGAGGTGCAAGCATAAAAGCAAGTGGAAGCGCAAGTGCAAAAGCAGGTGGAGGTGCAAGTGTAAAAGCAGGTGGAGGTGCAAGTGTAAAAGCAAGTGAAAGTACAAGTGCAAAAGCAAGCGAAAGTACAAGTGCAAAAGCAAGTGAAAGTACAAGTGCAAAAGCAAGTGGAAGCTCTAGTGTAAAAGCGGGTGGAAGTGCAAGTGTAAAAGCAAGTGGAAGCTCTAGTGTAACAGCAAGCAGAAGTGCAAGTGTAAAAGGAAGTCAATGCACAAGTGAAAGTACAAGTGAACCTGTGTGAAAACAGAGTGGAGGAAGGAAAGAATGAACAAACGAATTAATGAACAAACAAACAAACAAACAAATGAATGAATGAATGAATGAATCATTTAGACTCATGATTGACTCCTTATGAATCACGATTGACTCATTTAGATTCTTGATTATTGACTCCTTGTGAATCATGATTGACTCATTTAGACTCATGATTGACTCCTTGTGAATCACGATTGAATCATTTAGACTCATGATTGACTCCTTGTGAATCATGATTGACTCATTTAGACTCTTGATTGACTCCTTGTGAATCATGATTGACTCATTTGACTCTTTTTATTGACTCTTTCGATTCAATCGGTATTGGAATACCTGTGTGTATGTTTCATGTGCACATACGAAAATATACGTTTCAACACGAAAACTCGTCGCAGTTAGGTTTCACCAAGGTGACGTAAGACCTTCTAGAAAAAACAAATTTTCTTTTCTGAAAAATAGAATAGAGCTGAAAATGTATAACTGTCAAAGTTGTCTGAAGTCATTCTCATCGAGTTCAAATAGAGCGAGACATGAAAGAGGATTTCATAAGATTCAGGCTATGACTGAGGAAGGTGACAGTGACAATACAATGTCTGATGCTGACAGTGTTGATGAAAGTGAGAAACCAAATGAGGAACTCGTTAGTGGCACTGATGAGTCATCAGAAGATGAGACGGATGATGACAGAACATCAAATCTATGGCGAATGGTCATTGCAGAAAGTTGTGACCAGTTTAAGAAAGATCTTGAAACTCCACAACAGCTTTTGAGAGAACCACATTTGACAGAATTTTTGGAACTGGTTCGGTTTAACATAAAAAAACATGTTAAATTTGTTCAACTCCTGCAAAACGAAGACAAGACTTACAGACAAATATGCGATACAGCAGACAAGTATGAAAGAGAACACGATTTTGAGGAAGAAGAAGCAATGGATAAAGCATGGCACAAACGAAAATTTCTGTTGCGCAATGTTATCAAGAAAAATATTGATGTAATTCAAGCATGGCTGGACCCAAATGAAGGTGATGAAGAAGACAGTGATGAAGAAGACCAGTGACAAACACGGTAATAAACACGGTAATAAAAATTACAACAAACTTGAAACATAAAATGCTATGTGATTGGAATCCTTTCTTTACTGAGTTAGCAGATTTTCAAAACATTAAGAAATGGACATGCATGCATATGATTCAAAAGAGTGGCTCACAGTCAATTAACTTGATAAAAGTACAGTATGTCAGTCAGCAATTGAACACATCTCCATATGGCAATACCGATTGAATCGAAAGAGTCAATAAAAAAGAGTCAAATGAGTCAATCATGATTCACAAGGAGTCAATCATGAGTCTAAATGAGTCAATCATGATTCACAAGGAGTCAATAATCATGAATCTAAATGAGTCAATCGTGATTCATAAGGAGTCAATCATGAGTCTAAATGAGTCAATCATGATTCACAAGGAGTCAATAATCATGAATCTAAATGAGTCAATCGTGATTCATAAGGAGTCAATCATGAGTCTAAATGATTCATTCATTCATTCATTCATTTGTTTGTTTGTTTGTTTGTTCATTAATTCGTTTGTTCATTCTTTCCTTCCTCCACTCTGTTTTCACACAGGTTCACTTGTACTTTCACTTGTGCATTGACTTCCTTTTACACTTGCACTTCTGCTTGCTGTTACACTAGAGCTTCCACTTGCTTTTACACTTGCACTTCCACCCGCTTTTACACTAGAGCTTCCACTTGCTTTTGCACTTGTACTTTCACTTGCTTTTGCACTTGTACTTTCGCTTGCTTTTGCACTTGTACTTTCACTTGCTTTTACACTTGCACCTCCACCTGCTTTTACACTTGCACCTCCACCTGCTTTTGCACTTGCGCTTCCACTTGCTTTTATGCTTGCACCTCCACCTGCTTTTAGACCTGCGCTTCCACCTGCTTTTACACTTGCACCTCCACCTGCTTTTACACTTGCACCTCCACCTGCTTTTACACTTGCACCTCCACCTGCTTTTACACTTGCACCTCCACCTGCTTTTACACTTGCACCTCCACCTGCTTTTGCACTTGCACTTTCACCTGCTTTTATGCTTTCACTTCCACCTGCTTTTACACTAGAGCTTCCAACTGCTTTTACACTAGAGCTTCCAATTGCTTTTACACTAGAGCTTCCACCTGCTTTTACACTTGCACTTCTACCTGCTTTTACACTAGAGCTTCCAACTGCTTTTACACTTGCACCTCCACCTGCTTTTACACTTGCTCATTCACTTGCTTTTACACTTGCACTTCCACTTGCTGTTACACTTGCTCATTCACCTGCTTTTACACTTGCACCTCCACCTGCTTTTACACTAGAGCTTCCACCTGCTTTTACACTAGAGCTTCCACCTGCTTTTATGCTTTCACTTCCACCTGCTTTTACACTTGCACTTCCTCCTGCTTTTACACTTGCACCTCCACCTGCTTTTACACTTGCACCTCCACCTGCTTTTAGACCTGCGCTTTTCACACTTGCGCTTCTACTTGTTTTCACACTTGCGCTTTCACCTGCTTTCATGCTTGCGTTTTCACTTTCTTTTAGATTTGCGCTTTCACCTGTTTTCATGCTTGCGTTTTCACTTGCTTTTAGATTTGCGCTTCCACTTGCTTTTATGCTTGCGCTTTCACCTGCTTTTACACTTGTACTTCACTAAATCATTAATTTGTATTGGCGTGCTTTGAAGAAATGAAATTTTTCGTTGTTCAATATTGCGCAACAAGAACCAGTTCGGTTCACGTTTCAAGATAAACAGTTATAAGCTATTAGAGATGTGATTGGTTTGCTGTTTTAAACTTTGCCTCTTTTTTGTTTGTGCTGGCAAATAATTGTTAAATGCACTTCCGACCACTCCTAAATTGCCTTTCCCCACCAGCTGCCCACAGATTGCAAAAGTAGCTGAAATGTAGAAACTCCACCCACCCACTTATTAGCTTTTAGAATTGAGATAGTTTTCTGTTTTTAATAGTCTGGGCGCTGACTCCATGCCATTTTAAGAAACTCTACTAAACATACTGAAACAGTGCCTTGCTAATCGATCTGTCAGTCGAGCGTCCATTTCCAAACGGAGCGTCTTTTGCGAAGATGACGTGATGTTCGAGTTTAATGCGCCTGCGGTTTTTATTCGCCGTCTTATGAAATACACCTTGCAGGCCGAGGTGTTTTTTCGGAGCACAAAGGCGCGCGTGCTCTGGCATAAGTTTAGGCACCGCCTTTATATTATGCTTTTCTTTTCTCCCCAGCTTCTGCCACCCACACTTGCTCTCCAGCTTTTGCTACCCACATTTGCTCCGCAGCTTCCGGTAACTGTACTTTGCCTCTTTATAGTGCCTTTTTATTTGTCTTGCCAGCTTCCATAGTTTTTGTCTCTGCTTGCCAGATTCTGCCACCCACACTTGCTCCCCAGCTGTACTTTGCCTCTTTATGGTGCCTTTTTATTTGTGCTTGCCAGCTTCCATGGTTTTTGTCTCTGCTTGCAAGCTTCCAAATAATTGGGGGCACACTCACTCTAGCCGTCGGCGGAAACCGCAGACTGCGTAGGAGGCAGCCTGGAGTTTAAACGAGTTTAAACTCGGGGCCGCTCTACTGGGCGTGAGAGTGCAGTGAAAATTATGCTAATTAGCGTGACAGAGTCACGGAAGGTACTACTGGCTCAAAACAAGGTTTTGGGGACTAAAAATCGAGTAAAAATCCTGTCATCAGAAGTGCAAAAATGCCCTATAAAACCCTATTTATTGTTTTGAAACGTGCAAAAAAGCTCTATTTTCGACATAATACAGCTAAAATGCATTCTATTTAGAAATTTTGAAACCAAAATTAGGGTTTCTGAGACCCAAATTAGAGTTCTGGAACCCTATTTAGGGCCTCTGAAACCCTATTTACAGCTTTCGAAACCATAATTAGGGTTCCGGTAGCAGGTAGAACCGGTTCACAAGTTAAACAAGTCACAAGTTTCTTGGCTTGCCAGGAGGAATCTGGGGGTCAGAAATAATGCCTTACATACACTTCTTCAACACGCCCTCTGTTTCAATTTACAAAACCTGCATTATGTTCCTTTGAATGTTATGGCACTCAATCGGCCTATTCTCGGCATAGTACTGCGCTGCGCTGAAGATCGGTGGTGTGCGGATCGCGAGTTGCAGCTGGATGATCGAAGTGGTGTTACTACGATTTTGAAGAGTGTGAATAGCAAAGGTCGCCTGACAACTTCAAGTGATACATATAGTGCGGGGGTTAGGAGGTGATTATCCTCCTGACCGTACCATGAACGAACCGCACTCTCGTACCGCACCGACCGCGCACTTTAGGGTTTGCCTGGAAAAAACGACTTCAGTTTGCTAATTTTTTTTCAAAACGTCATTACTCAAAAACAGCCCCGCGAAAAACCACTATATCTAGGAAACCTAGAGCACCACGCGAGAACGACAAACCCTGTAAAAATCACCCACCTATCTTAAAGCACACCAGACTTAACTGGGTCTACTGCGATAGGACTAGCTAAGCACTTTCGCTTATACAGGGGGCGCAAGCGACAGCTAGACTTCACGGACAGCTATCAAAGCCAACCTAACTACGCACCGCGATTGCGGGCCCATAACGATACACCACCGACTTCGGAGAGACATTATCGTCATTCCTCGCAGAACTGACGCAGTAGAGCGCTATGGCGCTCTCCTTGATAATAATGGCTGGTGGGTGGGCGGTCGGTGTAATGACTGTTGTATAAACTGCTACTACGTGCTAAACTAAAACATGCGTCTTTATTAATTAGGTCTTTGCATGCATAACGGCTTCAGTCTTTTTAGAAACAAAAGTCAGGTTAAAAGCTGTACAAAGGGCGAGCCAATCAAATCGCATATAGAAAAAAGCAATTAGGTAGAAAACACAGTCAAATATCGTTCTAAGCGTAGTTGATGTTGGGTCGGTAAGTGCCGTTGATGATGGCCAGCTCGATCAGTTGTCTCCGTTTGATGTCGTCGTTTCTGGCCGGGTTCAGCAGCAGTTGTACGGCCCGCTTCGCTCTGCTCAGTTTGCCGGTGGCCTCGGTTGCTCTGTCCTGCACACTAATGAGCACGTGCAACGGCTGGCCGAGGTGCTCCCAGCCCTCCTTGCCCACCAACTGCGACTCCCTCTGCACATCGCGCACCGAGCCCTTGCCTCTCAGCACGATCTTGCAGCCACTCTCCTCCTCCAACTGCTTGACAGTCATGCCGCGCGGCCCCAGCAGACGCCCGATGAAGTTGTACTTGGGGAATTTGTCGATCGGCACCCAGACCGTCTCCTGCAACTGCACCACCGGTTCCGACTCGTCCACCTCCTGCTTCTGACCGTCGAACAGACTCGAACGCACCCGATCCATCTCTCTGGCTAGAATGTTAGTGGCATGCACTAACGGCACGCAGGCCTGGTGACGGATGTGCTCCAACGCCTGTGCATCGCACGCCAGTTCGTTCAGGTACTGCGCCGAGGGCTCTTGACCGATCACTTGTTGCTCGTGCGACATAACAACAAACCAAACAATCACTTGTCACTACTACCGGAGTTTTCCACCTATAAGACCCCTCCGGTTATAAGACCCGGGTCTTATAGCTTGGTTTCTTTCCCGAATAAGACCCCGATCTTATAGCAGGTTGTCAGAAAGCAGGGTCTGCCAGCAGGGGGCATTTTCCAATTATTATACCCGGGTCTAAACTCAGAATGGTGTATTTTCGTGTATATTTTTTACAAGATAACTAATGAATATGGAGTTTTTGAACTCAGATCGTTCAAGAATCGTTCTAAAACCCGCGCAATCTTGGTAAACTGTTTGATTTAAAAGATTTAGATAGCTGCTGTAAGCCTATTGGAGCTTCTAAATTGCCTAAGTTTTCAACTCTTGTTTAAAACTCAACTATTCTGTCTTAACGTACAGTCAACGACCAACACCAGAGCATTTTATGCTTTTCATGCTGAAAATCGAGTTTCAATTGTAAAATACAGATTTTCCACCTACAAGATTATAAGACCCCGGTCTTATAATATAACTGGTTCAAAAATGTGACCCCAAATTTAAGCATTTTCCGGTTATAAGACCCGGTCTTATAGGTGGCAAACTCCGGTACAGAAAGACGTAAGTACTGATATAAATGCAAAAATCAATCCAGCTCTTCGTCATCTAAGTCCATCTCGTCCAGCAGTTCAGTGTCTTCGCCGTCGCAGCAGGTTTTCACTTTGGCCCATCGCACAGCAGCGGGGCCTGTGCGCGGCTGCATCACATCCTCGATGGTGTCTGGGATCTGACAGCCCCTCGTCTCCGGCAAATAAATAAACGACGCCACGAAGGATATCACAGCCAGACTGGTGGCCACCAACACCAGCAGAGCAGGCCAGAACTTCTCCAGATAAACCAGCTGCGGCATTAGCACGCCTGAAAGGTGCATTGGTTGGGTGAGAGTGCGCTTAGCTGGAAAGAGTACCGGCAATGGGATCGAAGAAAGCAGTGAAAGAGAAAGCAGTGTTGCGCATCACTGTGGGGTAGAGTTCAACTGTGAACTGGGCCAAGGCGACCCAGAGAGCGTTGCAGGTGACTGCGCCGGCCAGCATCAGATAGGACTCTAGATCCTCCCAGTGCTTCTGGTCAGGCAGAAACTTGACTACTGTAGCTGTGGCGTAAAACAGAGCCACCAGAGCCATCGGAATCAGCATCATGTGTCTGCGACCGAACCACTCTGTCTTGCTGAAACGCTTCCATTGTACAGAAATTCTGCGCGCTTGCAGGTCTATCAAAAATCAGAGTAGGGTCAAAATTTTGAAAGCGACCGAAAGGGCATAGCAAAAACCACTAACCTGTCAAGTAGATAGATAAGAACGGGGACGATTATTCTGAGACCGCCGTACAGAATGAATTTGATGAAGGGACTGCCAGACAATTGGGTCACTTGGAATATGTACGCGTTAGCAGCTCCCGCCGTGGCAAAGACGCCGATTGAGAGAACTATTGTATAAATAGTCAGCTGGCGACTGGAAAACAGACTCAGGTAGCCTCTCTTAGCCTCAGAATGGGTCTCGAACGGAATCCTTGATAGGTTCTGTCTTTCGATTTGACCCTGAAGTCCTTGCTGAGAACCGAGACGGGTTAAAGACTTGGCTGCCTAAAGCAGAATAAGGCCTCCTTTGCAGACTGTATCGAAACAAGCCAAACCTCATCCAGTTGTCCATTCTGCACTTGCCAACGTGGCGATTCGATGCAGAAAGGGTAGATGACACAGAGGGGCAGACCGATCAAACAGAGAACCAGGAGATAGGTGTTCCATTGGTAACTCAGATAAGCCATAACAGCTGTGATAATGTAGGCGAACTGCCAACCTCCTGCGATATTCACGATAACGTTGTGTTTGTTGTCAGTCAGTTCCATGCCCCACACGCACAACACGGCTGTGTTCGAGGACAGAAGACCACCCACGAAGAATCGGAACACAGCGAAAAAGATCCAGTTGGGGGAGAGTATAGAACAAAACGTCGCTACCATCAGCATTGCCAAGCTGACACAGAAGACCAACTTCCGGCCCAGCATGTCCGACAGCGGACCTGAAAGAGTTTTAATGTTAGCAGAGGACGATCTAGAACAGAACTGACCTGTCAAGGAGAGAGCGACAAAAGTTCCGGAAATCTGTACGGAGTTGATAATCTGAGGCACCATGTCTCGAGCGCAAATCAAACTCCATTCCTCGATAATGGTCTTGAACGGTGCTTTCCAGTACAACTCGGTGCAGTTGCCTCTTTCATAAAATGGACAGAAGTGTCCGGCTTCCGATCGATTGTGCATCACGATCTCGGTTCCGTCGTCCAAGGTGCAAGTGACCTGCGGATGATAGGTGGCGTAGGCCATGAACACATAGTTGCCGCACCAGACCAGAATGGCTATTTGGTAGATTATTATAAATCCGACATGATAGCTGCCAAACGATCCCACCAAATTCAGTGCCTGGTCGAATGTGTCAAACACAAACGACATGGCATGTCGAGTGGTCGAAGGGCTTGGGTCTATGGGCGGACTTTGTTCAGAATCGTCGTCTCCCAGTGTTTCCGAACCCATCTTGTCTAAACTCCTTAATTAAACAGTTCTCTCTCGCGCTCTTTCATTGACTAGTTTCACTCAGTGAGTGAGGGAGGTAAAAATTAAAATACTCGTTTTTAACGTGTCGCAGTGGCCAGGACAAACTGCACTGCCAAAAGAGTACACAGTGCGCGGGGCAGTTGGTGACCGGTTTTGTGGTGTCAGTCAGGTCGCCGGGCGGTGGTTAAACAGAGAGCAACAGACTGAACGACAGAGTTTCATTGAAGGCTCCCCGGCCAGCCGCCGCCAAAGCAGTAGCTATTTGCAGCTGCACAAATTCAATACAGCTTGGACGCATTTAATTACCAAACGTTCAATCGATAATTCATTACTCCAAATCATGACCACCGCCCGCCACGCTACTTGCAAAAATACTGCCACTTTTCTCACGCTCCAATTTCGGGCCCACCACGTTGGTACCTAGTTGCACTGTTAGAAACCAAACCAATCCTAACTAAATTTCTTAAATTCATTCTAGGCATGCACATACTATGTAATGTAATAGGGTGTTTACAGAGTGGCAAATCAAGAGCGCATACATGAGCACCCAGCAAACGAGACAAAAATCGAGCCAGACTCGTTCAATGCGTCCCGTTACCATCGTTACGAACAGGTAAGTCTTATAACGAACGCACAAACGTACGTACTTACCGGTCATAATTGGGCGTGCTGTTCAAACCAAGCACACTACTGGTAGCGCATAATTCGTACTAGATTCACTCGCATCAACACGAAATTTAAATTTTAGATGGTTGCGTACATGCAGAGTCTGGCCAGAGAATACAATGACTTTGTGACCCTCATTAATCTGGGCAAGTCCTACGAAGGACGAGATTTGATTGGCTTAAAAGTAATCACTTTTTTAATATTGTTGTCGGCAGTAACTAAATTGAAACTTTACACCAATTCGAAAAGTGTGAATTGACCCTTTCTCCGTTCGTTCTAAGCAAAGCCGTTGGCTACAGATTGGCAAGAAGGACGCAAATAACGGCAACAAAAGCGCGGTTTTAATCGACGGAGGCATTCACGCCAGAGAATGGATTGCGCCTGCTTCTGCTCTCTACATAATAAAAGATATGGTGACTAAATATTCGAAGAACGACAGTGTGATTGGACGGCTGGTTGACACTCTCGACTGGTACATATTTCCCTGCATCAACCCAGACGGATATGAGTATTCAATTCGCAAGGTAACGAAGGAATAAGTCATACAATATCTACAGCAAATTCTATGCAGAGACGGTATTGGCGAAAGACACGCTCGAAACAAGAATGCAACATGGGCTTTTGTTGCTTCGGAGTCGACGCCAACCGAAATTTCGGATTTCACTGGGGAGGTGAGGTATCACTTGCTTTCTAACTGTTTTCGATCATTTTCACAGAGTCCGGCACCAGCAACAACTCGTGCTCCGAGATTTACGGCGGTCCGGACGCATTCAGCGAACCGGAAGTTCAGGCAATGGCAGAGTTCGTGTTGGCTAACCGCGAAAGAATAAAAGCCTACTTTACGCTACATTCCTACGGCAACATGTGGCTGGTGCCGTACGGCTACAAAGTCGGCGCCAAACCAGACGATTTCGAACAACTGGTATGGGGTAGAAAGAGTTGCACTGTTTAGACTGCGCTGTTTGATAGTAGAGCCAGTTAGCGAGAGAGGCAGCACTGAAGATGAAGTCGGTAGCCGGTGCCACTTACAAAACAGAGGCATCAGCCAGTTTATGTGCGTTCTGCCTTTTAACCGTCCACTTCTCACCGTTAGTTGCTGCAGATCCGGCGGCCGGTGCCTCCGACGACTGGGTCAAAGGAGAAGTGGGTGTCAAATGGACCTACACCCTGGAATTGCGACCCGGTACGGAGGAAGCGGCGTTCAAGTTCTTCCGAGTGCACGAGAGCAAGATTGCTCTGAGTGGACGGGAAGCAATGGTTGGTCTGGTCTACGTAGTCAGCAAAGGGGTGCTCGGTGTCGAACTGACACAGGAACGCATGCATTTGCTCTGACCTGTATTTTGTCTGTTGACCAGATAAACTGATCAAGTTATCTTGGCAGCTACTTGCCAACATCGGTTTCTTCTTAGCACCAATGTCGCCTGAACATTTCTGAGCCGATTGAAAAGTAGAAGAACGAATTTTAATTATTATATTGCAGTAAAAGATAAGAAGCTACTATCAGTGAGAAAGTTCAACTGAACGGCGGGTATCCGGGAATGGTGTCACCAGGTTGAGTGGCCACTTGAGGTGCTCTGCCTTGCTGGTAAAGACGGTAGTAGAAATAGAAGTCCACTCCAAACAGCAAACATCCGCAGGCAAAGAAAAACTGAATTATGCACCCTTGTACGCACAATGTATGTGGCCATGAGCCAAAAGTCAAGCTTACAGCTGCGGCACTGTAGCTAGATGAACAGCTGCCTCCATACTGGTTAGAAGCAGCGACAGCCACCCAAATTGCAATAAAATAAAACAGTCCCCATAGTACTGTATAGATCAATTCCTGAAATCAGCCGATAGTAATCAAACACCGTTCTACAGAGTAGCTTCTTACTATCAAAATCTGCCTTAGCTTAACTTGATCGTATAGACCGATGGCAATTTGAGAAGAAACAATGAGCACAACAAGAAAAGATGTGATGGTGGTGTAGAGAAAGAACCATCTGCCACCGTACTCGCAGTGTGCGTTGGCCAAACAAATCCAGATTACAAAGCAATTAATCTAAATGCACACTATTGAGACAGTTGGTTGTTTGGCCGCTGCTGATTTTCGTTTCACTTCTTTATCGGTACCTCGATCTGTGCCTAACTGTCTTCTTGTTGTGCTGATTGTTTAAGAGAAAGCAGGGGCTCACAAAGAAAGAGGTGTTGAGTCTCATGTTGTCGAATGTGTCAGTGAGAATAAGTGCGCACATCGCCAAAACGACCAGAAAGGAACAGATCGAGGTGAACAGCAGGAAACCAAACTTTCCGTCTGTGCAATAATGACTAACCGTACCCAAGCAGATCCATAGTACCACGCAAAATAGCTTAAACTTTTGAGAAACGTAGAGTTAATTGAATAAACCGAAACGAGAAACGTCACCAGTTGTAGAGGTTTCAGAAGACCGGGAATCTGCAGAAAGTGACTGAAGTTTAACTGCAACGCCATGCTAGTCCGCTGTGCTAGTTCGTTGGGGCACGGTTGTTTGACTTTGGTCGCGTTTGAGATAACGCACGATCTTTTGTTGTGCCGGTGTGTTGTGTGTGCAAACAGATTTCATCTATCCATTTTCTGCCCATTTTTCGTATTAGAGCGTTTTCGACGAATGAAACCGAATGCTGAGCCATCACCACATCAAGCTACTGTTTCACTCTATCTTTAGGCAAGTGTGTTTGTTTTCAATTCAGGTATGAATGGTTGCTTGCTAAAAGTAAAGGATATCAAGTACATGTAGCTACGTAGTTCAGCTTAGGAAGACCTATCGGTTTAGTCTTGCTTAGGCGTATCCAGGATTTTGCAAAGCTGGTTGAAATTTTGAAGAGGCCTGGGTCCACTGTCCAGAGGAGAAAATTTTCAAAATTAGCGTAAAAACGCATTCAAAAATCATTCTGAGCGTAAAATTAGGGCTCGTTCATAAACTACGACGTCAAAAAATTCAAAATTTTGGACCCCCACCCCCTTCCGACGTTTTTCGGCGTTTTCAGCACAACTCCCTAAAAAACTGCAACGTTTCTGGCTGACACCGCCCCTCTCCCCGACTAAACTTGGTTCAGTGTCTAATATTAGAAAATCTTCAATAAAATTGCAGGACACTGTGGAAACTGTGAAAAAGAAACTTTTTGACAGTGAACTAACCATTTTGGCGGTTGGAAACATGAACTATGTAGGTTGAGTTTTGCTTGTAACAAAGTTGCGGACAAAAGCTTCCTAGGCACTGAAGAGTTTACTGGGAGAGCACACTAACAAACAATGACAAACAGATAAGACGGGTGAGTGTTATATAAAGTACAAATCTTTCATCACTCCCCCTTCGACGACCATCGAACCGTGCCGGAAACTCGTGAAGCGATTGGAGAAGGTCGATGATTGATAAACTGAGAGCTACGAGAACGGTGAGAGCGGGGAGACTGAAGCCTAAGACAACGAACGGCTGGTTGAACCGGAGATGTAGGAGCCGACTTGGTGGATGTGAAAGACTGTGGAGCAGACTTGAAGGGGGTGGATTGGGAACAGCTGGGCTGGAAACGACAGCGACGAGCGACATGGCCGACTTTGTTGCAGTTGTGACATCTGGGAGGGGAACTGGTGGACATGCCTTGCTTGGGAACGAAAGAGGGAGACGAACGATGATTGAGAGAATTGTTGATTGCCTGCTCGGTGTTGTAATAATTGACAGCTTCTGTAGTAACCGAGTAGATGTCATGAGGCTGAGCGGGATCGGAAAGGTGGTGAACCATGCGCTTCTTGATTCGATGAGGGAGAAGGTTGACGAAAGCGGCAGCGGCGATACTCTCCGCAGAATGAAGACGAGCGAATTGGGACTTGAAGTGATTGGCGAGCTTAATCCCATCTGGATTGGGCGGCTGTTGAAGTAGGACAAGAGCGATCTGAATAGGGGATTCAGCTGGTTGTAGGAGGGGTTCAAGATGAGAAAGTGCGGTATCAAGAGTAGTAGTAGTCTGGGCATTGGAAAGAGAATGGAACTGTTGATGAGCAGGGACATGACATCTTCCAGCACTCTGTGCCAAGGGGGACCGGATTGTTGCACAAAGGAGGTGACTTCAGCGGACCAGTCAGCTAAGGTGATGTCATAAGCAGATTGGTTGAAGTGGTACACGGTTGGACGCGGAAGATGGACTGTAAGTTGTGGGTGCGCAGCTTGCGGCCGTTCATGTAGAGTGGTGAGAAGTCGCTCGTAGTGATCGCCATCTGTTGTTGTTGTTGTTTGTGTTGCTGTTGTTCGGTCAGCAACTGAAGTAGCTGTTGTTGCTGGGCGACAGCTTGTTGTTGCATCTGTTGCTGTTGGGCAGCAGCTTGTTGCATCTGTTGCTGTTGGATGGCGGCTTCTTGACGTTGTTGCTGGAACAGTTGTATGAGCGTGGCTGAATGGCTAGGAGAATCGGTGACGGGAGGCTTGGTGAGGTCGTGTAGACGAGACGCTGAAGGGAGAGGTTGAGTGATTGGAGCAGAGGTACACAGGCTGGTCATCGGAAACGTGAGCAGAAGACGCAGAGGACGAACGGGAAGAAGTGGCAGTAGTTAGCTTGATGTTGAGCTTGGTCTTACTACCAGTGGACCGGCTTGCGAAGGAGTGAAAGAAAGCGGGTTAGTCTTTGGCATCCTGCACAACGCAACAAAAACGGACGGGTACTCGGCATCAAATGAAGAGTTTACTGGGAGAGCACACTAACAAACAATGACAAACTGATAAGAGTGAGTACAGTACAAATCTTTCAGCACATAAAAACGTTCACGTTTTCTACACCAACTCCCACCCACTGCGACATTTTCAGCCGTTCAACCAACCACCCCGACCCCTCTCTGAACGTCGTAGTTTATGGACGGCCCCTTACTGTAAGAGTATTAGAATAGAACATACTGTATTGGTTTCTCTTATTTTTGACAGATTTTTTCTTCCTACCGCCACCGGAAAGTGGCGTACCAATACCAACCAAACCAGCCATGCATCCCGGCCCGGTACGTTGCTGGTTTGGCTAGGTACACGTAGTGCGAAGATAAACTAATAGAATCATCGCACTCTACGGTTAGGAAAAGAGTTAGAAAGCAAGAATCGTTTTACTAGAGTGTACGGATGACTAAGGTGTGCGTTGTGTTGTAAGCACTTTGTGGCTGTGGTGGACGACGCGGCTGCATCAATAATTTACAGCAAATATGGGCCCAGAACAGAAAGCGGCTTAACGTTCAAGCTGTTGCCACCATGATTTTCAATGGATTACCTCTTCCTATTATGGTCTTTTGGCTTTCACTGTTCTGTCTCTATTTGGCAGAGTATGCGGTGTACTCAGCTTAAGCGTTGAATTGGTCTGCAAGCGGTGAGAAGTGGGTCATTGAATTCCTTACCTAATCTCTGGTAGGACTGAAAATAGAATTTGCTAAAATGCTGCAGTTGTTTTTTAGCCTTTCTCCAGATGTTTCAATCATTGTTCAGTAACAAGTAAACAGACTAAGACTAATAGAGTTAAAACGTAACTTCCATTTAGTCGGCGCACAGCTATTTTCTGTTCAATGCACCTATCACAAAGACGCCAGACACAAGCACTCTATTTTTATAAATCAGTATTTCGTACGGTGATTACTGTTGTTTGGTATAGTGGATTTTCTGCATGTGACACGCATTCACTGACAAATTTTATGGTAATGTATGCACTTTCAGAAAACAATGTAGTATGTGTGTTTTGTGCTAAAAATACAAATTTTGGTCAGATTTTGAGCGAGAAATACAATTAGAGTGCAAAAAAATCCATTTTAGAGTTCTGTTGAATACTTTATCGACTTTTGCTATACACACAAAAATAGACATTTTGAGCACTGTTTGTGTTTTGTATAATGTGCGTCGGGATATATTTAATGTGTATGTTTATGCATACCCGGAATCAAAAAAAGTGTATTTTTGTGTATGGTGGTGGGTGAATGTTTATGTGTATGTGTATGTACATAAACAACAGTAGCGGTGAGACACCACGTCACGTACGAAGCTTAACCTAACGCAGCCATGCATACTACGTATACATACGTGGCATTAACGCGTGCTAGCTGAATACGTTACGCTAAATTACCCAATGAATTTAAAACTGCAAACATCTCTGGAAACTAAACAGTACAATAGTTGCTAAGTATTTAGAATTTATTGCCTTCGCTGAAAAATAGGCAACCAAGCTAACACAGTATGCCCGCAACTGCGATGCAAAAGTGCTTTGAATTTCAGAGTCAGCGATGAATGGTCGCAATCTCAACTGTATTCTGATCGCTCTCGTAGCGTTGGGCGTTGTCTTCGTATTTCTCAAACGCTCCAATTTGACGCTTTACGCAAATGACTTGTTTTCTATTCGAAGCGATTTGATGCGTTCACTGGTTTCCTGCATACTGGACGTTTCTGGTGACACTTATTGGGGCAAATTAGTGCAAAATACTCAGAGCTGTGTGTCGCAATACTCAACAATCACAGACCAAAGCTACCTCTCCTTTCATATGGGCAGATACGGCGAGACCAAAGTCTTTTTGCCCTTTTTGTCTGACTATGAAGGCCAATGCTTTGAACTTACCATTGGTATAGGTGGCGATACTCAGGTGCTTTTGATATCTTTGCTGTACGGCGTAACTGACTTATGTTTAGGTAGAGAAAGAACTGCATCAGCGCTATCCAAAGTGCAAAATCTACGGGATCGAGCCTGGGGATGACCAGACGGCTGACTTTAACGCTGTTGGCACAGTAATCCCTGCAGCAGTTGGAGTAATCGCTGGTACAGTTGTTTAGTTATAGCAACTACTGTATGCAACGTTTTATTTACCCGATACTAGAGCCTCTCGTTTTGATCATGGGCAAAACCAGTTCTCAATCTATAGCTTTTAGGGCGTTTGCCCATGACTCTCCGAAGACCGGATGGGGGTTATTTCAAAAAGGAAATAGATGTAGTGCCGTTGCCTGAATTGCTCAACAAATATGTTGGCTCAAACATAATTCACTTTGCAACAATCGACATTGAAGGCTTCGACTATACATTGCTGGAGGCGTTCAAGTTCCAGCAGCCGTATGACGCCGCAGGTTGAATTATCAGACGTCTGCAATGTTGTGAGAAGCCTTTGTTTAGGGGTGCTTTTCTGTCAGATCGACGTAGAGCTGCATGGAAAAGACAAGCAGCCACAAGATTTCGATTTTGAAACGTTTTTGCCTGACTTCCTTGCCGATTCACCTTACGTGCCGATCTTTGCAACAAAATTTCTAGGACTCCACATAAAACTGACACTCATTCACGCAGAAAGTCTGGAATGCGAAAGTGCTTTCGGTTTCTCGCAGTATTTTCCACGTTAAGATTGTGTTTTATACAATACGTAGTAAGTTAACTGTGCCTTCCGAACTGTTTGTTGTCTGCTAAAAGTGCATGTTGAGTTTTTTCACATTACGGGAAATCCTATGTGTTTCATTCAAACTGGTTGTACTTGTACTTTCCTCATTTTCTTATGAATCGACTGTAGGAATATTTGCGCGCTTTGAAGAAATTGCCCTCGTGCACAGAGACAGGAGGCAGCTTGAAAGTTGGGGCGAATTTCGGAGCCTGCAGCAAGTTGATGATCTGAAATGTCGATTAACTTACAAAAAGCCGTGTATGAATGTCAGAAAATATAACTGACTCTATGGAAATGATAAACGACTCTGCGTTGCACACGGAGTGCTTTCAAAGCAGCCACATTGATCAAGATATTCTGTATACTCTGAGCAGGAATTGCAATGGCTTTGCCTCCTGGCTGTACCAACACTTGCACCTAGAAGTTTATTGTTGTCTCAAACGAAACAACTGAAAAAAATCGCATTATTAATTACTGGCAGGAGCTTGAGCAACACTTTGCATCGCAATGATTCTGGGTACAAGTGCATGACAAGTTTCAGTAGCAGATTGAAGCCACTATCCACAGGTCTGACCAGTACAACTTTGTTTTCCAAGCTTGAAAACGATGACATTGGCTGCACAGATGGAATGCGCCTGCCCAATTGGTAGTAGATAGATTGCTTCCTTTCGGACATTTGAATCAGACGGACCAACTGACAACAAATCAACCAACATTTTAGAAACTATAGATAAGTCTTAGATACTTGGTAAATGTGGCGGTACAGTCGATGTACGACATAGTCAGGTTGATGGGCTGAAATGAACTGGTGGAGCAGGAAAGTAAGGGTCTCCGCTTTTCGATACTGGATCAATCTCCCGAATGGCTGTTCCCTTTCATCTAGCTTAAAGTAGGCGTCCGGTTGTGTCATCATAACTCGGATCTAAACCAGCTGAATCTGTAAGACTCTGTTGACTGTAATCACTACTTGGTTGAAGTGTGGTGTCAGTGTTTGAGAAAAGAGGGTGGTTCCTGGTGCAGGATCAGACGCTGCAAGCCGTCTAAGATGGTGTTCATCTGCAACGGGCTGCGTTCAAGTAAAAGCTGTTGCACTGGTCGTAGCAAGGGTATCGTTTGCATGTGTTGTTGGAGTGCAGGGGGAACGAGTACCAGTCCAATTGGTTGCTGTCCGATTGTGGAAGGAATTCTGATTGAACCGTACAGACCAGGAACGTACATCCACTGTGGCGGGTGAGGCGGCCGTACCATTGACCATCCAAAAAGTCCCGGCTGTGGTGAAGGTCTAATCCAAATGTCCAAGGCTGGAGGTTCCGATGTTGGTGTAATTATAATATCATCATTGGGCAACGTGGAACGTTCATAAAACCAAACATGGAAGTTAGGAGTTGTAAAAGTTGGGGGGAAGTGTAGTGGTAGTAGTGGTTGATCGAGTAATAATCCCTAGAGTTGGTGGTATTATTGACGGCACAGTGGGTGGAGGAGTTTGTCTACTGTAGAGTTTACTGGATGGCTAAAACATGCATCGCGGAAGCACATTACAAGTCAATGAACAACTGCATGTGCTTTGAGACAAGCCACATTGCTGGAGGAGGAGGAGGAGGAGGTCGAACGACATTGCTCGTTTGGTCGTGGTTTCAGTGCTTGTCGACAGTGTTGATTTTCTTCGAGTTAGTGGTTCTTGTAGATCAGTTTCGTTTTCGGTGTTGTTAAAGCTGTTGTTTTTCTTGTCGTAGCGGCGGTAGTGGTTGCCTTTCGAGTGGTTGTAGTGGTTTGCTTTCCGAGTAGTGGTAGTGGTTGGTTTTATGGTAATGGTAGTGGTTGGTTTTACGAGTAGTGGTAGTGGTTGGTTTTACGAGTAATGGTAGTGGTTGGTTTACGAGTAGTGGTAGTGGTTGGTTTACGAGTTGTAGTAGTGGTTGGTTTAGGAGGTTGTAGTAGTGGTTGGTTTATAAGTGGTAGTAGTGGT